>JNBR01000100.1:34583-81263 GCA_002081595.1 Achlya hypogyna | reverse complement strand
CTGCCACTGGCGGGGGCGGTGCTCACCGTGTGGCAGATGCAACCGCAGCAACGTACGATCGACGCCGTTCCGTCGCGTGCGTCCGCCGTCTTCGTCGTCGACGTCATGGTACGCGCAGCCACGGCGGCCGTGGCGCTGATTGCACCGCAGGGCGAGACGCAGCTCTACTTCGAAGCCGCCCCCGTTGTCTTTGTTGGCGGTGCGCCTGGGCAAACGCAGGGGCTCTCATGGTACCGTGTAGGCTCGCTCGTCGACGTCGGTGGCCACAACGTGCTCGAGCCGCTGCGCTCCGGGTTTGCTCCTGCGGCGCGCGTGGTCTTACGCTGCCCTAGGTGCACCGTGCTGCACGGCCCCCACATGCGCAATTGCTCCTCCGTGCTGGCGACGCTCGCTGCGACGGCCGCGCCGATTTGCGAGGTGTCGGCGTCGACTCTGGGCGGCGCGGTCATCGCGCAGCTGAGTGCCCCGCGAGAAGCCTCCGCGACAGACGCCACGGCGCCACTGCAAGCCGCGCTCTGGACCGAGCTCGGCCCTTTTTTCCAAGCCATCGACGCATCAGCCAAAGCTCCGCAAGATTTTTAGTTAGTTTAGACAGTATTATAATGCACAAAAGGGGGCAAAACCACGTCGATGTTTAGTAGGGGCGGTAGCGGTCCGACTTGCCTCCTTGCTGGCCTTGACGTTGGTAGCTGCCGTAGCCGCCGGACGGAGGGTACCCTGCCGCCGGGTCGTCGTAGCCGGCGGAGCCGTCGGCGCCACCCGCGCCGCCTTCAGGGGGCGCGCCGGACGGGTCGTAGCCGGGGTAGCCGCCCATGTAGCCGCCGCCATAGCCGCCGTAGCCACCGTAGCCGCCATAGCCGCCGTAGCCAGCCGCTGCTGCGGCGCCACCGTAGCCGCCGGCACTGTATCCGCCGTAGCCGTAGCCGCCGTAACCAGCAGCGGCTGCGGCGCCACCGTAGGCCCCACCATAGCCGCCGTAGCCGCCGCCGTAGCCACCGCCGTAGCCGCCGTAGCCACCGCCACGACCGCCGCCATAGCCGCCGCCGCGACCACCGCCGCGACCGCCGTAGCCACCGCGCCCGCGGCCCCCGTAGCCCGAGTCGTAGCCACCGCGTCCTCCGCGCATTTCGCCCTTGGGTTCGGCGCGCTTGATCTCGACGACTTTGCCGTGGAGTTCGTGCGACTTGCTGATGACCTCTGCGACGGCGCCTTCTTCCTCGAAGGTCACGAAGCCGAAACCGCGCGAGCGCTGGGTGTCGCGGTCCATCATAACGATTGCGTCCGTGATCTTGCCGTAGTCTTCAAAGTACGTCCGGAAGTCGTCGTTGGTGACGGAGGGGGGCAGGCCGCCAACGAAGATCTTCTTCGACTCGGTGCGGCCACTGCCAGCGAACCGATCGCTACGCAGAGACACAGATGAGAAGGGTGCTCAATGAGGGTGCCGGCGGTTCGAGAGGCGTCGGATCAAGAGAGGGAGCGCGCGCACGGGAACAGACAGAACGTGATAGATTTGGGTAAATCGTATCCTTGTTACTTGCTGCATTCTCACTTGCGCTGCTCTTTACTGCTCTCCTCTCCTGCCTTAACACTCTCTCGCTACCGCCCGACACTGAGACGATACTAGTACAAACGAACCTATAGCCGCTGCTTGCGCCTCCTTGCGGGCGCGCCCCCTGGCTGTCCCGAGGCACAGCACGCTTCACTTCAACGTTTCGGCCGTCCAGCATGTGCGTGTCCCCCAAAACTCGATCAATAACTACGTATAGAATAAGCATCCACTCTACAGCCACGCACGATACCCGACGGATCTTCGAACGTCACAAAGCCAAAGCCTCGCGGCTGTCCAGAGTACTTGTCCTTCATCAAGGCTGCATCAGTCAAATTGCCGTACTTGCCGAAGTGCGAGCGCAAGTTGTCCTCCGTAGTTTCCCAACTAACACCGCCCACAAAGATTTTGCCTTGGCCGGTAGTCGGCGGCGGCTGATGACTAGCTGGGGGCGGAGCCGAGCTGTAGCTGCCCATGTGCGAGGCGTCCCCGTAGTAGCCACTATGGTCGGCGCTATGGTACGAAGACTTGTGGACCGCCATATCGCCCGTGTCGTGATGACCGCCGTGGCCCTGATCAGCGTGATGATGGTCCTGGTCCTGGTGGTGGTCGTCTTGCTCGTACACAACCCCGTCCATCTTGCTCTACCAAATTGAAAATGGCTGGCTTGTGGCCAGAAAATAAAATTCCAATATTGAAACTATTCTGGTCCATCATTAAATAGCCCATATTATGATTTTCTAAACAATATTCTTGCATTTTGATTGTTGATTTGAAGAGCTTCAAAAATAATTTACGTATACAACGATGTAATATTTTGTTGCATCCGAATTAAAATCTGTGAGTGGTCTGTTAAAATCAATTTTCGAACAGAACCCGCGAAACTCGATTCATCTTGCGACCACAACTTCCATTGGTGATGAGCAGATGCGATCTTTGGCCCGCCAAAGTGGAGGCGACGCTCGAGGGCTCAAGAGCGTAGGCAAGGACGAAACGCGATGTTCGGGACCTAGCGGCGTGGAGGCCGTAGACGTGATTGGAGTGCAGCAAGAGTCTGATCTGATAAAATGCTGCGCGCCCACGCTGGCGCCACGTACGACCTCATTGACGACCGATTCTTGACGCCAATGCTGGACGGACGCTACAATTGCCACCAGTTCCCTCGTTGCTGCCTTTGCCAAATCAGGCGCTTTGTACCTCATCGTGCCATTGCGGGAGATGACAGGTTTTCCCAGTAGAGTAGGGTCGGCAACAATGTATCGTGGCAATGAAATGACCTTCATGGTCAGCCGGGGACACCCACAATCCTCGGTACGTTTCATCATGTGATACGCGACGGACGCCGCATCCTGGACGGCCAACTTCCTCCGAGGGCTCGGAAGAATGCTCCGAAGCCGCATCGAACTGAATGATTCTGCAGGGACTTAGGCGGGGACTGGGGACGTAGCGGTTCTTGGACTTGACGACTTTGCCCAAAAACAATTTGTTATCGTTCACGTTTGGCATGCTGATGTCAGTGTCAGGAATAGATAAGACGCACTTGAGGTTGCCGCGCAAGCATTGAATGAAGCTTGGACGCAGGAGCGATGAGCTCCATTGGCTCACCTCCGCCTCCATACGAGCTTCCACGTTGCGGTGGGCCATAAAGGAGACTGTGCCAGGAAGCTTGGCAACAACCTACAAGAGCTGTGCTGGTTTGCGCTTACGAAGGACCCAATTCAGACTTCTACGAGTCCTTAATTAGCATCGTCATGCAAGCGGTATCGTATGCTATCTAGGGCTCAGGCGTCGTCTTCTCCATCATCTTGCGGTAGATTTCTTCGACTTGCTGCTCACCCGAGATGCAAATACGCAGGTCGCGGATGATACCGTCCTTGAGCCTACGAGGTGATGAGCGAGGCGGCGGGGAGAAACGAGATCAGCGTACCGGTAGCACCACCCGTGAACATGAAGCTCCTGCCCGCGCTGCCACGCGTTTTGAATGATGCGCGTGTGACAAACGTTGTAGACCGACTTGGCCACGTTGAGTTCCGTCAGGAGATCGGAGCGCTTTTTGTCATCCGTGATGCCTACGCTGGACTCAGTCCTCGATGCTCATAAGGTGGTTTCATTACGCTCAAAGACGGCAGTGTTGTCGCTGTAGATGTCCTTGATGCTACGCAGCCAGTTGTCGACGAGCCCAAACTCCTTCTGGGACAAGGCAGCGTTGACACCGCCACAGCCATAATGACCGCCTAGCAAGTCTTAAGTCCATTTTGTTGTAGCATCGGCAGAACGCACACACGATGATGTGCTTGACCTTGAGCACATTCACGGCGTACTCCAGCACGGAGAGGGCGTTAAGATCCGTGCTGACTACAAAAGTACCATAATTGATACCGCGACGTATAAACGAAGCGTACGAAATTGGTTGGCAATATTGCGGTGCACAAATACCTCACCCGGCGGCAGATCGAGGATCTGGTTGGCCGGTACGCGCGAGTCCGAACAGCCTACATCCGAAATAAGATCTCTTTCAATCGCATCGACACCTCGCACCGATCCAAAGAACCTCGGGGGTTTGCGTATCAGCGAGCTTGGAGAAGTACGTCGGGTCCTCCTTCTTCACCGTACTGGCCCACTCCTTGTTCCGCTGGAGAAGCTCTTGCAGACCCTTGGTGCCATGCGAGAACCCCACGAAGCGCTTCTGGTTGGCAAACGGACCTAATCATGGCGTCTTAGGCTTCCGTCCGTGGTGCTTGCACTCACCGGCAGGTCGAACGAGCGTCTTGGCGAGGCGGAGTCCGAAGCGGCTGTTCATCGCGATGAAACTCAAAAAATGATCTGCGGCCGAGGATCCCTTCCGGTTAAGCGTCTTGGGTAAGGCGGTTAAACTCTATCTCCTGATGCGCTAAAGGGGGATGGGCGGCTGTATTCGGTGTCACGAGTCGAAGTCGTTGAAGATCGTCGCTCGCGCAAGCCGGTCGCCAGTGGCTGGTGGCTTGCACCCAACAAGTCGGGCGCCCCAAGGCCGCGCCGGCGGCGTCCCTGGAGCCCGGACAACTTCCTCGTCGGCGTAGTGAAGGCAACTAAAGTAGGAGAATGACAATGTTGTGCACTTTGCCGCGCGCGTATTTATGCAACCGTCGCTGGGCAACATCTCGAGGAAGTGCACGGGGGTTGGACTAGGTGTAGTGCCTCTACGGGAGCCAACGGTCGCAAGCTTTTACAGTGTACGTCGATCGACTTGCAACGATCTGGGTAGCACGGGCTGCACAGAAATATTACGGGGTTAAGGCTACGTAGGACAGCTACGGTGCTCTCTCCATGGCGCTAAGGAGGCCCTGGGTGTAGTTCTTGACGTGCGCCTCCATCTTGAGGAAGGTCTCTTCCATCTCTCGCAGCTTGCGCTCGCTCTCTTTTTGTTCTTGGAGCATCTGGGCAAAGTCAGCGATTGCGGCCTTATTCACGGGGCGTACCTTGCGCTGCAGCTCTTGTGTTGCAAGGTATTTGGCTTGGATCTGCTGCTCCAGGCCCTTGTTTTTGTCCTGGAGCTGGTGCAGCTCCCGTGTGGCCGATGCTAGCGCCTAGTTATACCAGTGAGAGTCGTCGTTACTATGATTTCCCACGTGCTCGGCGGCCTGGAGCTTTGTGGAGGCCTGCTGCTTGTACTGCTCGAGCTGCTCCCTGCGCTGTTGGACGAGCTTTTGCAAGCGCTGCGCAAGAACCGTGAGCTCAAGTCGCCCCCGCGGGGTCCTACCGCGTGGTGGGCGACGGCATGGCGCGCTTTGTTGTAATTATCGTCGATTTGCTGGTGTTGGGCCTTGACATTGTCTTTCTCTTGCTTGCAGCGCGCTGTGTCGACTTCTGCCTCGTGCATGAGCTCGATTGTCTTGTTCATTTCCTACGGCTGCGTGATGTCTTGGAAGGGCAAGAAAGCAAACCTTGTCAGCACGGGCAAACACGTCGTACGTCATATCAAGCTCCGTCGACCGCTGGTCGAGTACATCCAGCTCGTCCTTGGATGCGTCCACTTGCGTCGCGATGTTGGAGATTTCCTATGGGCCGCGTGAGGCCGGGATGTCGCTACAAAAACGCCGACCGACTTGAACCGCGCGGGGGAGCTCACGATCTTGCTCTGAAGCCGCTCGGTCGTCTTAATGGCTTCCAGCACGGCAAATTGTACCGACGCCTAGACAGGGCTGTGAGGGGACGTGACGGGTGGGCTGCAAACGTAGTCGTCGCGGAGCTGGTTGCTTTGGTTCTTGAGACCTGCGTTTTCGTGGCGAAGTACGGCTTGGCGCTTGTTCAGCACGTTGATTTCGCCTTCCAGTACGACGCATTCGTCCATGACTTGCTGCAGCGCCGGGGCCTCGGCCGCCTGCTGGGCTCTAGATACGCATTAGTATTTCGCTGCCGGAGAAGTCGTCGCACCGAATTTCTTCGAGTTGCCGCCGCAGAGCCGCGTTTTCGTCTTCAGCTTCTTGGCGAAGGCGAAGCTCGTCGTCCTGGCACAAGGTATGAGCGCGGTAGGGTTGGGCTCCGGTACCGTCTTTCTCTCATGCTCCGAGAGGAACGCCATGCGCTCTTCCTTGAACCGTGTGAAGTTAATCATGGCACTGAAGAGACGGCGCACGCGCTTTAGCGTAGGCTTGTGCACATCTGTCCATCCAAAGTCGTAGACACCCGCTGCCTGCATGAGGCGCCATGCTGTGCGGTAGTATGCAATCTCGGGTATGGAGTCTTCGTGCAGCTGAGGATACTCGAGCATGCTCAAACCCGATAGCGCTGGCTGACATAGCTCATCCTTGCCGATACCCATCACGATGAAGATGAAGTCTTCAATCACACGTCGGACCTAGGGCTCGAGAGTGAAGCCACCATGGGTCGTAGGATGCTACAGCTGATGGATCGCAGTTGCGGATGTCGTCTTCCGCGAAGTGGATGTTCATGCCCTTGAGATGCTGGAAGATCTCCGACATCTTTAGCATCGGGAACGAGTACGCGAGCTTCGGCTGCTGGCTCATGTTGCTCGTCTCCCGTCGCCCGCTCCGGGAATTTGAAATGGTCGGCGCTTCGGCCTCCGATTGGTCAAGATCGACCAAGCGAACAGGATTGGTTGAAATTCCGGCAGAAGAGACGACTAAATGCACACCACCTTGTCCTTGACGTGCTTAGGAACGCCACCATGGACTAGGCCGTGAACGGCATATCAGAGTCTTCTTGACAGGCGCACGTATCGTGAAGGAGATAACCCAAAACGATGTGGTAGTTAACGATCTCCTACGTCGAAGGAGAGTCCTGGTTGCAACTCGGGGTATCAAGAGTTGAGTGTTTCTACACAGTTGTTTTCCATCAGAACTCATGAAGCTGCTCACGATCGCGAGAGATGATGTCAAGATGCGCCTGGATCGATGGCTTAAGGGCCGCTTCCACCGTCCACAGAGCTTCTTCCAGCGCCACTTACGTGAAGTTGGTTCGCCGTCTTCACTCATGCACTTACCTATTGTTAGAAGCGCATCGTCCTTGTGGACGCGACCTCGCTCATCAAGACCAAGGTGGACGCCGGCTATAAACTTTCGGACGACTCAAACTTACGCGTGGGTATTCAAAAGCAGCTTTACGACCAGCTCATAGCCGATACCGTTGCCGTTGTCGCTGCCGCCCCAGCTTCAACCCTGCACACGTCGTTACCTGTGCTCTTCGAGGACGACTCGTTGCTTGCAGTGCTCAAGCCACCACACCTGGCAACCCAGCTCGGGTCCAAAACACACGATGCAGTCGCCACGAGGTATCCACAGTACAAACTGGTCCACCGGCTCGACAAAGGTACCTTGATGCCATTGTGCGTTGGCTGACCCGTTGACTGAAGGCACCTCGGGCGTCCTCCTGCTTGCGAAAACGAGGCGTGCGGCCGCCGAGATGGCCGAGCTTTTTCGCACCGAGCAGGTAAAAATGAACCCGGTGACGGCATCTCACCCACTCGTGGGGCAGGTGCACAAGACCTACGTCGCCAAAGTGACCTGGCCTCCGCACGGCATGGCCTCCAACGGCGTGGTCCACAAGTCTCTGGACGCCAAGCCTGCCACGACTCACTTCGCCATTCTCGAGCGTGCCGGGCGATTCGCGTGGCTCGAGCTCAAGCCGACGACGGGGCGAAAGCACCAGCTGCGCCGCCACTGCGCGGAGGCGCTCTTCGCCCCCATCGTGGGTGATCGGCGCTACGGCGGCGCTCCAGCCCCGCGCATGTGGCTGCACGCCAAGCGCGTCGAGTTTCTCCACCCGCTCACCAAGGTCCCGATCGTCGTCGAGGCGCCGCTGCGGGAAACACCCGTAAGAGCCGGGCCCTAACCCTACCCTACCCAGAATGGCACCTTAGGATTTATAATGTTAAGTTTATTACGCGTGGGGCTACTGCACATAATCGATACGGGCGGGGATCGGGGGCGCATACCACTGCGCCTGGTAGCGGTGCATGAGCAGCGCCAGCAGCGGTGCGTCCTTCCGTCGCTCGGCAAAGTGCAAGGCGAGGCCCCCGACGCGCGCGCCAGCTTGCAACAGCAGTGCGATCACGTCGCGGTGACCAAGCATCGTCGCTGCGTCGATGGGGCTCGTGCCGTTGGCCTTGGCAAGATTCACGCCGGCGCCCGCCGCCACGAGCAGCGCGCATATGTCGGTGTGGCCCTTCTGGCTCGCCATGAAGAGCGGCGACGTGCCGTTGTGCGTCTGCAAGTCCACGAGCACGTTGGGCAGCGAGAGCAGGTAGGCCACAAGGTCTGCGTGGCCCTCCTCGCATGCGATGAAAAGCGGCGTGAGCCCCGAACGCGTCTGGCCGTTGGGGTCTGCACCGTGCATTAGCAGCTGTAGCACAATGTCGCGGTGCCCCATGCGCGCCGCGATATGCAGCGCCGAGCTGCGGTCGTCCATCACGGCGTGTACGTCCACGTGGTACTTGACGAGCGTCCGGACTACCTGCAGCTTGCCCTCCTGGCTCGCTATGTACAGACACGAGACGCCTCCAACCCGAGTGAAGTTGGGGTTGGCTCCGTGATTTAAGAGCAGCTCCACGATGTCTCCATGGCCCATCTGGCACGCGAGGTACAGCGGCGTGACGCCATTCTCCATCACGACGTTCGGATCGAGCCCGAGCCCGAGCAGATCGAGGACGATGTCAAAGTGGCTGCGCTCGCACGCGAGACACAGCGCCAGCACCCACTCGGGCGTCGGCTTGGGCGACCGAAGGCCGCGCACGAAGCTCGGACGGCGCGCGCGGTGGCGAATGAGCTGCCGCACCGTGCTCCGCGAACCGTTTTTGGCCGCGACGCACAGCGGTGTCGTGTTGGAGATCGTCTTGGCGTCCGTTGTCGCGTTGTGCGCCAGCAATGTGCCCACGATGTCCGTCCAGTCCATCTCACTCGCAAAGTACAGTGGCGTCGCGAGCGACACCGTGCGCGCGTTGATGCACGCACCGGCACTCAACAGCTCCGTGACGGCGGCCGCGCTTCCTGTGGTCGCGGCGAGGCACAGCGGCGTCGCGCCTTCTTTGTTAGTCACCTCTTTGTCCGCACCGCACCGCAGCAGTACGGGCACGAGAGCCTCGAGGTCGTGCTCGCACGCGTAGAGCAACGCCGATGTGTAACTTTCGGCGTCCAGGGGCATGTCCACGAGCGCGCCGGCAGCCGCAAGGAGCGTGCGTTCAAAGACGGTGGCGCAGGCGCGAGCGAGCGCGCTTTTGCGCACGGCTTCGAAGTCGTCGAGAACCACGTGGAAGTGCACGGGCTGGAACTGGTGCGAGAGGCAGCGCTGCCACTCGGCCTTGAGCTCGGTCCAAGGGCCACCGCTCAGAAAGGCCAGGTGCGCCGGGGTGTGCGTCGCCACGATGGCCGAGAGCGAGGGGAACTTGCGCTCGAGGTGCTGCACGAGCGAGAGGCCCACGCGTGTGTTGTGGAAGTCGATACGCTGAAGCGACGGGTGGTGACCCGTGATCGCGTGCTGTGCAAACCGCCCCGTCACGAGCTTGCAGTTGCGGAACGACACGGAGCGCAGCCGCTGCGACTGCGCGTTAAGAATTGCGAGAAGTCCAAAGTCCGTGATGTCAAGGCAGTCATCGACGACGATGACCTCGAGCGTCGACCAGAAGCACGATGTGAGCACAAGCAGGTCGCGGTCGCAGAGCGAGCGCTGGCCCGTGAAATCGATCGTTCGCACGTCGGCGTAACTATTGATGACCGAGAGGAACGCGCGCTCAAGGTTCTTGGCGTGAACCGGGGAGCGCACGCTGAGGTCCAACACGGACAAGTCCAGCGTCTCCACGAGACCTTTCCACGCGCGGCAGACGCCCTTGGCCACGTGGTGGTCCTTGACGTTCAGGTATGAGAGCACATGGCGCACGAGGCCCTCTTCGCCCAGGCGGTCCAGATCGCTCAGGTGCTGCGCGCAGTGGCGGGCCATCTTGCGCGGGTGCACGGCCATGCTACGGTCGGCGCCCTGCTCAAGGCCGCGCTTCATCGCGAGAAATGCGTTCTGCGACTTGGTTGCCGCTGCATGCCGCGCCCAACGCCCAAAAAAGATGCCATGCTGCGCCGTAATCTCCGGTAGCCAATCACACGCGTCGTTGCCGGACAACGACCAATCGCAGCGCGGCGTTCTATTTTGCTGGAGCTATTCTGGTCTCATGGCGTCAACGCCATGCTGCCGGCTGCGGGTAGCGAGCTACAAGATCTGAATGCGACTCGACCGGCCCACTTGGAAGAGCTCGCCGCGCATGAGCACGTCCAGCTCACTCAGCGCCTGCTCCGCGTGAAACCGACTCACACGGTCCGAGTCGGTCGCCACGAGCTTGAGCATGCGGTAGATGGGCGTCATGTGCTCGGCTGCGATCTCGAACACTTCACGGCCCATGAGCTACGCCGGCGTCAGGCGAGTAGTGTCGAGCAGCGAACGTACTGTGAGCAATTGGTGCAGCACAAACACCGCGCCGCGGCGTAGGGCCACGTGGGCGTCGCTGCGGCCGCGCTCGACTTCAAGCACGCCCTTGACGCAAAGCAGCACGTCGGCGAGGAACGGATGGATGGCCCATCGAAGCAACCCGCACACCTATGGGTTTGTTTACACACGAAGCAGCGGTGCAGGTACCTCGGCCAGGTTGGAGAGGCAGCTGGCGCGAAACGTGGCGTCCTCGAGCGATTCGACGTCCCGGGTCGGCGTGCGGATTGCATGCAAATACGCGTAGACAAACCCGCGGGCGTATGCCGGGAGCACCTCGCCGCAACGGCGCGCGGCGAACATGAGTGCCTCGCTGAGCTTGATGCGCTGGTCGATCGAGTGCTGCGTCGTGTCGGCCGCGGTCGCCAGGAGCAGCGGGATGGCGGTCGCGGGGTGCATGTCCGCAAGACTCGCCAGCGCCTATCCAAGGTGAGCCCCGCGTGGCGGTCGCCCGCACCTGGATGGATGCGAGGTAGACGTAGCTCTCGGCATCGAGCAGCTGCGCTAGGAATAGCTGCATGAGTGCAGCCACGTCGACGGGCTGCCGGCTGCGGATAAGCTTGGTGAGGCGCACGAGCCCGCGCGCGCGCAGCGGCACGTTGGGGCTCGCGAGGTCCTTTTCCGACAGCGCCAGCACATTGGCGAATGTGAGCGTCGTGAGTGTGGGCTCTGGCTGCGCTTGCTCCTCCCGCGCCAGCAGCTGCAGTCGCAGCTCGGCGGCCATCTCAGCGATGTCCGTCTTGGTGTGCGACGACAACGCCTCGAGCGCCGGCAGCATCTGTCGCAGCAGAGCTTCCTCGGCCGCCGGCCGCTCCCGCACGCCCACCTCGAGGATGGTGGTCACCATCCCAAGGCACACGCCCAGCACATCCCACGCGTCCTCTTCGTCAGTGTCGACCTCGTCGAACGCGAGGCGCGTTGTAGCAAACGCCGCCGTGTACATGTCGATCACAGTGACGAGACACTGAAGGGTGGACGCGCCGCTGCGGAGCACCGCGGGGCCTACGCTCTCGGTGAGCGCCACGAGTAGCTGCAGCATGGGCTGTGCGCTCTCGGGTGCCTCCACGACGGCGGCGAGCGCCTCGAGGCCCGGGCCGCTGGTTGCAGCCGGCGCTGCCTGGCCCGTTTTAATGCGCATGTAGCTGGTTAGGAGCGCCGTGAAAAGGTCCCCTGCGACCTCACACGCCTCAAGGGCCGGTGCCTGGAGTAGCTCCACCACACCGGCGACGACCGCCTCGGTTGGAAAGGGCGCGATGGACGCTGTGACGGCCGCGCCGCCGGAGCCGCCGGGCGAAAATTGGCACTCGAGCATTGGTGCGGGCGGGAGGTCGCCCTGCAGGCTCGCGCGAGTCGCGAGGTTGAGCGGTGTCACGGCGCTCAGGAGCGCAAGTGAGGCGAAGGGCGCGACCTGCACGAACGCTACAAACGGCTGAGCGCCCACCGGCACCCGGGAAGGTACCCAAGAGTACTTGCTGCACCGACTCCTTCAAATACGACTTGCTCGAACAGCAAAAGGCGTGAAGCAGCACAAGGGGACGGACAACGGGTGCCAGAGCCTCGAGAACTGGCGCGGGGGGTGGGGGGCCCAAGAGCATCACTAGTGCGCAAGATGAGTTGGAGTCCCCAAGGGACCTCACCGCTCAAGGCACCAACGGCGGCCTCGACCTCGGCCTCCGTCGCGAGAAAGTGAATGGTGTCTGTAGAGGGTGGGACGGGGGCCTGCGCCCCGAGCCGTAAGAGCGGCCGCAGGAGCGGCTGCAGCAAGACCCGATCCACAGCTGCGAGCGGGTAGTCGAGGATGAGCTGACACACTATGAGCCCCGTGGTCTCGCGCAGGAGCTTGGCCGACGCAGGAAGGTCGGTCGCACCGAGGAGAAGCCGCAGCTGCGGCGCGACGGCGGCGAGGTACGCATCGCGCTCGAAGCCTGCTGGACACCGCGCCACCTGGGGAACGTCAGCGCCCATCTGGCCCCGGGCCACGCACCAGCGCCGCGACGTGGAGGCGGGCCTGCGTGTTGCCTTCGTCCACGGAGCTCAGGAGCACCTCCACCGTCGTGTGGACGCCGCCCGGCTTGAGGACGCAGGCTGTGAGCAATAGGCCGCACTGGCTCTTGAAGGCCGCGTCTACGGATGTATGAGCATCGTTGCGCGCGCCGGCGGGGCGGCGCACTGGACGATCGGTGGCACTGCCCGAGCACGGCGCGGACGCTGCTCATCGTCACGCGCAATGGAAGGTCGACGACAAGTGCATCGAGTAATTCTTGGGCAGCTTGTGTGTGTGCGCCGACTCGTACGTGGCATAGGTAGATGAGGCTCGAGAAAATGTCACGGAGATAGGCGGGCAGCAGCATAGGCTTGAACTGGGACAGCTGGAGAACGCGGAGCAGGCAAGTGACGACGGTGTGGAGCTGTTCGTGCGGCGCATCGCACGGCAGTAGGCTCCCGTGCACGACGATGGCTTTGGCAACTACAGCCACGCGTGAGGATGACAGCTCGGGTATGAAGCGCACTCTTCATGGTCTTCGATACCACCCGCGCCTCGATGGGCGCGAGTATACCAGCTTCGATGCACGGGTAGATGCCCCACGCAACGAGCAGCTCGACGGCAGCTTGCACCCCTGTGTAGTCGCGGAGGCTCAGCAAACATAGCGGAGCTCGCGGCTTGGCCTTGTTAGCCTCCGGAGGCCGCGTCGCCTACATACTCATTGCATCCACATACATGTCATATTGTCTGGTTACTTCAAGCGCTTCAGCCTCCTCGATGGCAGCGGCCAGATCATCAAGCAGAGCGACAAGGCGTCCAGTGACCTGCCCCGCGTCTTCAATGCGCAGTGCTTGCAAAATGCCCGTCGCCACGTCGCCAGCAACATCGATAGAGCGAATAGTATCCACGCAGCGGTTGAGCTCCCGCATCGCGGTCCCGAGGGTGTCGATCGCGAGACGCTCCAGTCCGAGCTGGTCGATCGCCGCGGCCATCGCCGATGTGTCAACCAGACTCGAAGGGTATTGACCAATGAAATGCCACCTTTGGATATCCGGATCTGACGCATTTAGTGTGACAAATTAAATAATGTCAGACGGTTTCCAAGCATGTTATAACACTGGTTCCGGGTGATATGACGGAGTGTCGATTCTTCTTGTGGTGCCAGGTTGTGCGGTATCCGGGTCTCGATACGAAAGGCAAGATGTCGTAGTAGACGTGGGGCGTGCAAAGTTGAAGCAGCGATTATTCCTTCGATATTATTTTATCGGCGCATTTATATATTTCGAAATCTGTGCTGAGAGCCCCATGTTCCGCGTCGCCACCTCCGTCCTCCGCCGTCGCTCGCGCGTTGTTGGCGCGGCCTTTGCCTCGTCGCTTGTCGATTCGTCCGCTGCGTGCACACTGCGCCACCGGTCACACTCGGCAGTGCTCGAGAAGTATGCGCCCATCTACACAAAGACAGTCAAGCACGAGATCGAAGACGAAGATGAAGACATGGGCCCTGCCGCGACACTCAACGTCAACCGCGTTGCCTTCATTGGTGGTGGTAACATGGCAGAAGCCATTATTACGGGAATGATGACGCAAGAGCTGTTGCCCCCGAGCCAGATTCTTGTGTCGGCTCCCAGTCCAGGTATGACTCTGTGACAGCGACATCGAAATGCTCACAATGCATGACTAGAAACGCGCGACAAATTTGCCCAAATGCACGTCGAGACTGTGGATAAGAACAAGAAGGCGCTGGTTGGCGCCGATGTCGTTATCGTGGCCGTCAAGCCGCAAGTACTGAAGCAGGCGGTGTGTTACCCATGCGAGGCGGTGACGACGGCTCATGCAATGATTGTAGGTCTTTGAAGACCTAAAGAAATACCTCGATCCGAACGCGCTTGTCATTTCTATCGTCGCCGGTGTCACCATCGATGGTAGTTATGGTGCTCAAGGGCGGGTGTTGACGGGTTCGATAGCGTTCAAGCACGAGCTCGGGCGCGACACTTGCATTGTGCGCTCCATGCCGAACACTCCAGCAATGATCGGCGAGGGCATCACAGTTTGGACGCAGTCGTCCAACGTCAGCGATGTTCAACACGACCTCGTACCGGATCGAGAGGGTCTTCTCGATCGCTGAGCTCTCGTGTAGACGAAAAAGATCCTTGGAGCCTTCGGGAAGCAAGTGTTCGTTGACGACGAAAAGAACCTTGACATGGCCACCGCGCTCTCCGGATCTGGCCCTGGTACGAAGTCTGCTGCCGACTGCCGCCCACCCGAGTTTACGTAGCCTACTTCTTTCTTGTCGCCGAGGCCATGATCGACGCCGGTGTGCACATGGGCTTTGGTCGCAACGTCGCCCAGGTACACAAGCTCACGACCTAGCAGCTCACCAACGCTTATGTCCTGTAGAAACTTGTGCAGCAAACCATGCTCGGCTCCGCGCTTTACATGCAGTCGTCGGGCTTGCATCCCGTGGTGCTGCGCAACAACATCACGAGTCCTGGTACGTCGTGCGCTAGGCTGCTATGTGCCGACTGGGGGCTGCCCTAGGTGGCACGACGGCCGCTGCCATGTACCAGGCCGAGAAGAACGGCTTCCGCGCTGTGATTGCCGACTCGATCTGGGCTGCGTACGAGCGCTCGAAGGAGCTCGGCGCCCAGGCCAAGAAGCGCGACCAGTGACTGGACTGTAAAATAATTATCCTCGTAACCCAAAATTGTCATCTTGCATTCGGTTTACTTATCTTCCAAGTTGATGCTCGTGCCGAAGCGCGCATAGAGCACCTTCTTAAGGGCCTGAATAAGCGCCACTGAGTTTCCCGGGGCCAATAAAGGGGACGTACCGACTGGCGCGCCTCGAGCGTCGCCTCCTCGGCCTCGAGCTTCTTGATCTTGTCCTGCGTTTTCTACGCGCCGCTGTGAGGCAAGAACGCAAAGAGAGCGCAAAAGAACCTCGGTTTGCGCCTCGAGGTACTCCTGGGCGTACTCCTCCGAGACTTGCACGAAACTCTCACCGATAAAGAGCCTACATCTCATGAGCTCGGTGATGGCAACGTTCACGCCTACTGCACGTTGTCGCCTTCGCCCATCATGATCTCCGTGTTGGCATCATCAAGCGTTTCGAGCTTGTCCTAGAGGGGGCGTGCGTTGGGCACAACGTCATCTGAGCTATGGATACCTTGAGCGCCTTGACCTCGTCGCGGACGTCAGCCAGGCGCGAGTTGTTGCGGCCGAACTCGTTAATGCGGTCCTGGTCCTCCTTGCGGACCTACGCCATGTCTTTGGAATGAGACTGGCGCATGGCAGACGGCAGGGCCTACGTCGACTTCGACTTCTTGCTGGGGCGCGAGCATGCTTCCTTGTGTTTGGTGGAACGGGTGGATTGACGCAACGCCACAGCCACCGTTCAAGCCAATCCCAGCACCGGAAACGATGAATTTTGTCCAATCCGTATGCAGAATTTAACGGCATCTAATTGGTCAAATATTCGCAATTTTTCCAAAGCCAGCGGCAACAAGCCACAGACGAACTGTTTCGTTAGACGTATCATGAGATCATATACTTTCGACTGCAACCTGAGAGCGGAAGGAGACGAACACCCCTCTCAGTGGTAGGACCTAGCGACCGCAGTGCTGTGGCTTCGGGTTGTGATCCGTGTTTAGGTTTCAAATCCAGTGCCAACCAATTTCAGCTCCTTGCAACGAACTGTTTAATGCATATTTCGTCGGAAACAAGAAAATGTCATGCCCCAACACAGCTGGGCCAATTTCCCTTGAAAATGTCAAATGTGTACAACGTTGTATATACATGCAGTCGCCACACACATGTACATGCGCGGGCTCTGGCGTGGGCCATAGACATGACTGGCGACGGCGAATTGGCGCGGTCTTGGCGGACCCTGTGTCACAACTGGCCAAGACCTCGCTGTTCAAAAACAGCAAAAATAGAACTCAAACGCATTTCGAATCCGACGATTGCAACACTTGCAACTGCCTTGTGTCGCAAGCACCGACTTTATCCTAGCCTTGGGCCATCCCCACTCGCGCAAGCCAGTGGCGACACCCCACTCGTCCACGACCCACGGCGCATCCTCGAGAATCCTCGTCGAGGCACGGGCCTCCCACTCTGCGGCCGCCACGTCGTCGCGACCGATGGCGCAATCGTCTCTGGCCTGAAGCAGTACACGCCGTCAAGCTTGACGCCGCCAATGCCAATCATCCGGATACGAGCAGTTGCGCGTTCCATCGGTCAACCTGCCACACGCCCATCCTCTTCGCGGCCCGGCCCGCACCATTGGCAAAGTTCAGGCTTCAGAATTACACATCGCAACATGTCCCGAGAGAGACGTCCGGCGCGGCCGCCCGAGGCCGCATTACAGCCTGCCGCTGCTGCGAGATCCATCCGGATACCCCCGGACGACCGCAACGCACTTTTTAAACGCAGCGCCATACGTTGCGCAAGTCAATTTAAATCCCCGTCGGATGCATAGTGAGCGGAAGCTATATTTCGAGGTTGAACTTGCGGTACCGTGGCCGTTGCAGTTGCCGGTCAGTTTGCATTTTGCCGCGCCCATGACGACGACGCCGGGCGTCCTGGGGCTCAAGAGCCCCAACCTCTTCCAGTACGAGGCGGAGAAGAAGAGCTACGAGTTCTTCTACCCGTCGCCGCACTCGTCCGCGCGCCAGGCCACGGCCAAGAGCTCCATCATGAACCTCGTCACCACGCTCATCGGCGGCGGTGTGCTGCTGCTGCCCTACACGATCGCCCGCTCCGGCATCGTACTCGGCTGCATCTTGATGTTTTGCTGCGCGATGGGCTCGAGCTTTACGTCGTACATTCTCGTGAGCTGCAGCCGCCGGTCGGGTGCCCAATCGTACGAGGAGATCGCCAAGAACGCATTCGGCAAGCGCATGCAGATCTTCACGATGGTGCTCCTCATCCTTCTCATCTTCCTCGCCTTCGTCGGCTACGTCATCCTCGTGCGCGACATCGCCGGCTCGCTGGCCTCCCAGTTCATCTTTGGCCGCGCGCTTTCGGTGCACGATGAAAACCTCGTGGCGATGGCGCTCATCGGCCTCGTGTCGCCGTTGCTCTTTCTACAGAGCATGAACGCCCTCCGGTACACGTCGATCCTCGGGCTTTGCACCGTGGGCGTCTTTGCCATTGGCATCTTCTTCCGCGCGATCCAAAAGATCAATGGTCCGACCTTTGACGCGAGCACGCTCAAGTACGCGGCCGACAACGTGGAGGACCCGATGTACGCGCTTCCGATCATCATTTCGTCCTTCCTTTGCCACTTCAACGTGATCCCAGTCTACCACGAGCTACACAAGCCGACCCGGCGCCGCCTCAAGCGCGTCGTCGTCACTACCGTGTTCTCGACCTCCTTTTTCTACATGGTCATCGGCACGCTCGGGTACATCTACGCGTACGAACAGCCGCTCGGCGTCCAGGGTGACATCCTCAACAACTTTGACCGCGACGACACGGTCATGAACATCGGTCGCTGCGGCATCCTCACGACCATCTGCTTTTCGCTGCCGCTGCTCATCCTGCCCTGCCGGCGGACGCTCTACCGGCTCATCCAGGTCGTGCGTGAGTCGTGGAGCGCTGTCGAGCACAACGAGAACCAGCCTCTACTGGCGACGCCCGCAGACGACTCGACAGAGAAGCCGATCCCGCTCGTGCCGCATGTGGTCATGACTCTCGTGCTGCTGGCCATGGCCTTCTACCTGGCGTTCTCGCTGCCGGGCGTGGCCGTCGTCTGGAACATCATGGGCTCCACAGTGGGCATCCTCATCTCGTACGTGCTCCCGTCCGTGTGCTACCTGCGCATCCGCCGCGAGAAGCCCAACTCGGACTGGCGCAAGATCGGCGCTTGGGTGCTTCTCGCCATTTCGGGCTCGCTCTTTCTCTACTGCTCCGCGCTGGCGTTTTACAAGATGGGCTCCATGGCCGTCGCCGCCATCGCCGCGTAAGCTTCTCATTATATAAACACCGTGTCTTTTGCTAATGGCGCATGAAAAAGTCGACGAGCGCATCAAAGTTGTAGTGGTCGAGGAGCTGGTAGAGTTGCGGAATCTGCGGCTTGGGCTACGCATGGAGATGAGTCCCGGTCGTCGTCACCACCGCTTACGTTCACACCGCGGAACTTACAAATGTCCACGTAGAGGTCCGTTAGCACGCCCGCAAGGTAATTGAGTGCACGCGGCCGCGCTTTGAACTCGTCCTGGATCTTGTCGGCGTCGTTGAGGATGCTCTGGTACTCGGGGCTCATCCAGAGCACGTGGTCGGCCTCATGCATCTGCAGCTCCTTGATGCCGTCAATGATCTTGACCTGCGACGCGATCATCTGCTTTTCGTCCAGCTTGGGCCGGAGGAGCCCGAGCAGGTGTGGGATCGTGCTCGGTTTGATGTCGAACGCAATGTCGAGCCCAACCTTGCGTGTCGTCGCCTCCTTGGTAATGACCTCCTTCAGGATCGCGATCGTCGAGATGGACGCCGACGAAAAGAGCGCCTCACCCTTCCTACGCCAGAGTCAGCGCTGCCCACGTGGTCGCCGCCGACCGGTACTCGCACACGAGCACGTTGCCGAAGAACGTGTTGCGGTAAAACATCTTGATGTCGTCGTCCTGCAGGCGCACGGGCACCTCCGGCAGGCAGTAGCTCACCCACTCGTGCACCTGCACGAGCGAAAAGTCGCCGGTGAGGTGCAGCGTGTTCATCGTCGCGGCCTCGACCTCGGCTGACTCGACGACGTTTACACGGTGGTGCAGCGACAGCGGCTTGATGAACTGCCGCACCACCTGCGCGCACCGGGGCACCGTGTCGGCCAGCACCGTGAGCTACTCCTGCGTCGGCCGCTGCCACCTCGCGTACGCACCTCGATCTCACCGTACTGCCCCTCGAGTGTGCGCACGCGGAATTCGAGGCGGTTCGTGAACTCCTGGCAGCGATACGTGGCCAACACGTGCGAGTGGTTGGCCGCGTCCGGCGGCGAACGGCAGAGGATTGCCTGGTTTGTTGCTGTGTCGAGCAAGTCGAGCGGCACGCTCGAGTGCAGCACCACTGTCGCGATTGGCACGGGGATCTCAACCTGCGGCCGTCAGCGAAGCTTTGATTGCGACGCTACCGAGAGGTCGTACGTCTGCTCTGCGGCGTTGAGCGCGCACTTGCAGTTGACCGGCACCTCTTCCACGACCGGGAGGCACTCCTTCTCCGTCGCACCCTTGCGCGCGTGGCGGTCGCGCTCCTTAGTAACCTTGTCCTCAAGCGCTGCGATCTCCTTGCGCAGCTTCACAATGCGCGTCTCTCGCTGTACGGTGCCCCGCGACCGCCCGTACACGTCATCGGCGTCCTGCGCTCGGTGAGCTGCCGCCGATGCGACAATCGTACCGGTTGGTCGAGGGGCTCGGTTGTCAGCGACAACACGCGCCCCGAATACGTGCAAAAGACGATCTCCTCAAAGCCCTGACGAATGTGAGTTCAGTCGCCACACGGGGGCACACCGGGGTCGACAGCACGCCGCCTTGGAAAGTGCGCACGCTCTCTTGCTCAACGCTCTCAAACTCCTTCACGAGCACCCCGCCGGCGTCCACCGAGTAGACCTCGATGCGGCCGTCGTCGCGCCCGACCTGCGCAAGCATCAGCACGGCCTCCGCGAGGCCGCTACAATGATCTCGGGCGTGTCGTCTTTGTTAATGTCGAAGGAGCAAAGCGCTGTGACGGCTGAGGGACCGGCAGTCGGGGCCTTGCCCCCGTCTGTTTTCCATATTGTCTTGAACTTCTGGTTGTTCCATTGAACGGCTCCGAAGGCGCCAGTGGCGCTGCCGTAAATGATCTGACTCGGCGCCTTCTTCACGGCGTGCTTGGCGAGCACGCTGCAGGCGCCAGGAATCGACTTCTTCGCGAGTGGTTCGTTGCCCTGCAGCTCTTAGCGGCAGTGGAGGCCCGGGACCTACCTGGATGAGCCTTATGTACTTGTCTTGGCACGCCAGAACCGGGTGCAGGTCGTCGGACGCGCCGTCCTGGAACAAGAGCATATCGTTGATGCGGTCCTGGCACATATAGTAATTCTTGTCCTGGCCGTTCTCAAACTGGTTGTAGATAAAGTCCGTTGCTGGCCGTAGGTGAGGGGAGCAGGGGACCTCGTAGTGTACCTGTCCAGAGGTGCGAGTCGTATGTGTACACGCGATTGATGGTCTCGGAGAGGTTTGACTGGAACTTGAAGAACTCTTTGCCCTTCTTATTGTAGCCCACGACTTGTGTCCCGCTCGAAACGTACGCCTACGGCAGCGTGATGAGCGTTGATGGCTCTAACTACTCGCTTGCCTTGTCGGTCGTGCCCTTGAAAATACCCAAGTTGACGCATGTAATGGCCCCAGTATGGGGCACCGACTTGTAGATGGCCTGCGCACACACCGTCGTCGTTGCAAGTAAGCGCGAAAACTCACCAACGGATCACCCTTCTTCATTTGGAAGGACGAGACAACGCCGGCATCGTCCCCCACAACCAGTTTTTGCTATCAGGTGCCGCTGAGGGGGTTCAGAGCACCGAGATCCGTACCTTCTTCTTCTTCTGGCTCAGCGGCAGGAGCTTCAGCGTCTGCCGGCTTGAGATCGGACCCACCTTGAAGAGCTCTGCGTGGCTTAGCGACAGACTCATCTCGTTTTCGCAAGATCCACGGCCGTTCGCACGACACTTGTGTTTTATATGCCATACTCCGCATAAGTCATCCCTTCATATCCGGACGATGGATCGAGTTCCGGATGACGCTGACGTGGCCCCCGGAGCTGCTGAGCTCTCCGCCCGCCCTCACTCCTGGGGCTTGACGCCGCAGGTGCGGCTGCAGCTCCTTGCAGTCGTCGCCTCGCAGTCGAGAGCGAGTGAGTACCGAGTGCTCCACTCGAAGTCTACTGTTTGGATGAAGTTTGGGGCCACCTCCTGGCGGGAAAGAGGGCTCTAGGTTATGGAAATGCGATTGCCTTTCGACTTTCAAGCCGCCAGAGGGCAGCCGTGGGGGGTATAACTAGCCGACTTGGCCAGTTTCTGCTTGGCAATAAGGTGGTGTTCAAGAAAGGTTGGGAGCACACCTAGGGCCAAAGCGACTTGGTGCGTGCGGCTTGCCATTGCGATACTAGAAGCCTACTGAGAGTGCCATGCCAGTGAACGGATCACCAATTTCATGAAGGGTGGTGTCCGACAGGCTTGCTCACTGACGCCGTGTCAATGGGACGAATGCGGCGCCGCTAGAGGGTAACTTCGGTCGACGGCGAGTCCAACGGAGTGCGCGAGATGCTGTTGCGTCGACTGCTGTCACCCGCGCTAGATAGGCTCAATGTCTTGGGTTCGATCACTGCGGTTAAGGATATTTTTCTTTGCATCTGTCAGAAACGCAATGAACTTTTATCCTTGCAAGGCGTTCAAGTCCGTCCTGCCCTCCCATCGGGCAGATGGGTTGACCAGACAGTCCGTAGACACCCAGTTGCCCCACGTTCGTTGTGCTAACCATCGTTTGCCTTTGAAGAGCGGTGCATCTCCTCAAGCGCAGACCTAGCGTCGGCATCCAACCCCGACGGCACAACAGAAACCGAGTTGGTTTGGGTCCTGCCGTGCAGCTTACAAATTGAGCATTTCGTTGATAGTTGTACGCGGCAGGGATGAAAGCCTTTATGCATAGCAGTCATCGTTAGGCGCAAGGCGCTCCTCGTGGAAGGTTGCCGACAACTACATAAGCGGCCGAGCCCCATGACACCCATAGGCTGACTTGTTCGCAAATGCTGTCCCCAGCGATTACGGCCACTCTCATTGAGGTTCTGTGGAGGACACTGCTCATCACAAAAATGTAGCCCCGTCCCCCGCAGCATCGTCTTCATCGCAATCGCCACGCAAATGGCAGCTAGCACCTGCACGAAACGCACGTGGCATCGTCGAATGCGTTGCAGCGGCTCGACTGCCTGCCGCATCACTTGTCACCTCCCATCCCCACTGCCGTTGCCGTAGACACCTTCAAGGCAATCACGCGCACACATATATTGGCGTCTGCTGTCTTAACTAGCGGCGACTGCGCGAATCTAGCGTCTACGAAGGCGCAGCCGCAGTCGGCGACCGCTAGACGATGGCCTCGGGGTGGAGGCTGGCGACGCCCCGCGGGAGCGCACTCTTGGCCTTGGGTGCCGGATTGGCCATGAAGAAGACACCGGTCTGTCATCGAATGAGCCGAGAAGAGAGGAGAGAACGCACCCCAAGGACGCAGAGACCGTAGAGGACGAACCAGGGAAGGCAGACATAGGTGGCCGGGAACGCGTAGAACTGAAGGCGAAGGACGAGCAGGAGCGGCGGCCCCGCGAGGAGCGCGGCTGCGCCCCAGCAACCGAGTAGAAGGGCGACGTTGACGCGCACGGGGTTGTCCGAACACAAGAGACTGATCGGCTAGCAACGCACAGGTGAGCTTTTGGTAGATGCGTCCGTCGTACCATGAGAACGCCGACGACGACGATGGGGATCCACGTCGGGAGGAAGACGACGACCCAGGACCATGCGACAACGGCGTCGAGCTTGAGACCGAGAAAGAGCACTTGCAGCACCTGCACCGGCGAGGCGCCAAAGAGGAGGCTCACGAAGACAGGGACGAAGGTGACGCTCCATTCCCAGTCGACGATGCCATCCAGGCGCAGGGCCACGAACACGTGCGTTGTGATGAAGCACAAGTGCGCCACCAGCGTGCGTCTATGAGCCCGTCGTGAGCCCCGCCGAGAGAAGTGGACCGTACTGGGCCTCAAGCTGGTTGCTGCACGATTCCGCCGCGGCGATCGCGACGATGTACGACACGAGCAGGAGCGCATCGCCTGCCCACAGACCGAAGAGCGTGTCGGTCCACGTCCAATGGAGAGTTCCGTCCACCTTCCAGCAGACAAACACTACGGGAGGTCTGAGTCATCGCACCTCAAAGGCTGCCACGTACGTGGCACGAAGAGCATCGGCGACGAGAGCGCGACCACCGCGACCAACGACACCACTGTGCCGCAGCACAGGCCTGTCGCCATGGAAAGGCCGTCCGTCACAAGTGTCTGGAGCAACCCGAGCGGCCCCGGCAGGACTGGCGACGATGAAGACTGCATGCTTTGGGGGTCGAGGCGAATTGGGAAATGAGCACTCCCAAGGTCTGCGTGTCGAAGCGCGATGGAGTACCTTTGCGGCCGGCTCAGAGTAGCCACGGGCGTGCGGAGCCGGAGATTTGGCGTCGAGTCCGCGGCCGTGTGATGCCCTGCAGCGCCGGCGTGAGCGGGCACTCACGCCCCATCGAGGTCCTGAGGCCACAGCCGTCGCCACCGCCCTGTGACGGTGCCACGACCGCTCGGCAATGACGTCGACCGCGCTGCTCGGAGGAAGTCAATAGCATGTGCGCGAGCCGCACCGACATGCAGCGTCTCCGCCTGGGAAATTTCGAGCTTGACGACAGCTGTGGCTCGTCCACTGTGGCATCTCCTGCTACCCGACAGAACACCCGCCGATGAGTTGCCGGCGGCAGGCGCCGTGCAATGCTGCCACTGGGGTGGATTTTGGCGGACACGACGACGGGGAAAGGAAGCCGGATGGCATTTGAGAATAATTAGCTGGACCGCGTTTCGACGAAGAAGTTTTCCTTCGCGGCAGTCCGCGGCTCGTCGAAGCCCTTGCGCAGCACCTAGCGACGGGGTGGGCCTCATCGTGAGACGGGCGCCCACCGTCAGCTCGCGCTCGAGCCGCGCCTTCTCGAGCCGCGCGCGGTCGAGCGCCGACTTGAGCTGCACATCTTGGTGCACATGCTGCTGCTGCGCCGCGAGCACAAGCGCCAGCTGCGCCGCTGCGTCCGCCGCCTTACGCTCGGCGTCGTCCGCCACCAGCTGCAGCTGTGAGCCCTGGTGGTGCGCGTCCGCGAGCTCCTGCTCAAGTGCTATGATCTACGCACTGTGACTCGCTGCCATTGCGCTGGGCCGCACCTTGGACGCGTACGCCGCGTACCGCGCTTGCACCTCGATCAGCTGCGCCTCCACGCGCGCCTTTTCGTCCTTAAGCCGACCCTGGCGACTAACCGCGACGTCGAGCTCGCCTTTGAAGCGCGCCTCCATGCGCTGGTGGTCCATGCGCATCATGTGCTCGACCTTGGTGACTTCGTGCTTGGCCTTCATGAGCTCCGTCTCGGCCTGCTCAAGCCGGCTCTTGAGCTCGCGGACCTGCTGTGCGTACATGTCCAGCTGGTACTTGTGCTTCGCCTGCGCCTCGCCGCGGGCGTCTTGCAGCTCCTTCGTCAGACTTGTGACCGCCTTCTCCTTGGCGACGCCGGCCTCGTGCGCCTCGCGCAGTTCGGCGCGGCGAACCTCGAGCTCTCGCTCCAGCCCGCTACGCTGCTCCTTCTCAAGCTTCCACTTGTCCTGCATATCACCAAGTGCCCGCTCCAAGTCGGCTTCCTTGACCGCGAGCAGCGCCGCAATCTGCGCCTCCTTGGCTTGCGCCTCGTCCCGTGCAAGTTCGGCGGCGGCCGCCCGCGTGGCCATGTGCTCGAACTTGTCCTGCCCCACGCTCGCGCCATTCCACGCTATTTGACGCACCTGAAAGGCCGCGATGCGCGCCTCGCCCTGCACCGTGAGCTCGCGCAAGTTCTTCTCGGCGTCCACGTGCAGCCGCATGGCGTTTTCCTAGATACCGTGGGCTCTCAGGCTCTCGGAGGGGCGCACCAGCTGCATTTTAAGCGTCACGAGCGTGGCTTGCGCGTGCTTAAGCTCTTCGCTGCGGTAGGTTACCTCGCTGTCGAGCCTAGCCAGCGTGGGCAGCGGTGACTGGACGCGAACGTACTTGCGGCGAAGCTTGTCCAGTGCGTCGTCTTGCGCTCGGAGCGCGTCGGCTGTGGCCACGCGCTTCTGCTCGGTCAGGCGTGCGATCTCCCGCCGGCTCTGTGCCTCCTTGGTCCTGGCCTGCGCCCGTCAGGCCCGCCAGGGAGAGCGGCTACCTGGTCGCGCTCCAGCATCGCGGCCTGCGCGCGCTCTTGACTCGCGCGCTCGAGCTATGGGGTTGAGAAGTACTGTGGGGCACGGCGCATACCTCAGTCACAGCCTCCTCGCGGGCAGCGTATTCGTTGAGCTGCTTCTCCATGGACTGCAGCACCTTGAGCATGCCTTCACAGTCGCCTTTGACGACGTCAAGCTCGGTGACCGTGGCCCGGTGCAGCTCCTGAAGGCCATCAAGCTGCTGGTCCTTGGTATCGAGTGCCGATGTGAGCTCTCGCAGCCGGTCGCACACGCCCTGGTACCGCTTCGTGACGAGGGCCTGTTTCTGCTCGTTGGCCAGCTTGATCTGCGCGAGGCGGTGCTCGTACTCCTGCACCTGTAACTGTACGCCGCTGAGGGCTGGCCGCGGGCATCGCTGTACCTCGTACTTGGTGACGGCGTCCTTGTGGCTCTGTACGTGCTGCAAGATAGACTCTTTTTGCGTCTCGAGCTGCGCGATTGTGGCCGCGAACTGCTGCACCTGCGCCTCTGCCCGCTGTTTGTCGGCTTTGAGGTGCTCGCCCGTGTCCCGCAGCTCTTGAATTGCCAGTGTCGCCTGGTTGAAGTTCTGACTCATCACGAGGAGTTGTGCATCGCGGTCATGGACGTCACGCCGACATTCGTCGAGCTCCGTCTCTTGCAGCGACAGCTGCTCGACGAGGTTGCCGTTCTCCTAGCGCAAAGTTAGTGGGCAACTGCCGACCAGCGACCATCGACGGACCGCCATAAGGCTCTCGATCCGCTCGTTCATATCAGTCAGCTGCTCGTGGACTTGCGTGTCCGGTCGCTTGTCGCTGAAGAAATCAGAGACCAACCCACCGTGCGTCGTCTCGGATTGCAACACGAGTTTGTCCAAGGCTACGCTGAGTTCGCTATGGTTGCACGCCACATAAGATTCAAGCGATGTTGAAGGACGTGAAAGGTGTACTGGTGAAGGCGTTCGTTCTCTTTGGCCATGGCGTCGGCTTGACCCACAAATGCCTCAAGGTCGCGCTTGTGTTTCTCGCAGTTTGCTTCCTAAGCAAAGGACCTAAGCCCCTTATGGTAGTCATGACGGTACGAGATCTTTGATGCGGCTCTCGTACGCGATGAAGAGCGGGCTCATGTACTCCTTCGAAGTGAACCATGGGGGGCTCGGTGACGGCGCTGGCTCGTCGTCGGCCTGCAGCGCCACAGGGTCGCAGAGTTGTTGCAGCTGTTCGAGCTCATTGTGCTTAACGAGGACTCGCCGCAACTGATTAAGGATGCGCTCGACGTATTTTTTCAGGAACGCGAGCTCGTCGGTTTGCGCAGCAAGTTTCTCCTGATAAGCGTCTTCCTGCACCCGAAAGTCCACAGGCACAACAATGTCGCGTTCTTTGGGCAGCGGTCGATCAAAGATGTCGGTTCGCTGCAGCAGTCGCTTGGACCGCTCGTCCTGCGGCCCGCCATGGAGCGCCTGCATCCCGCGATCTTTTCGTATCTCCTCTACCAATTGATACCCCTGCACAACCAGTGGAAACCGCAAAACTCATCGGAACCTGCTACAACGCATACCCCGGAGAAAAGCCGGAGATGGGACAGGGTCGAGGACGACCCCCTCGGAAGCGTGCGCGAACCCTCCGATCGGCTGCTCTCGTCCATAATCTAATGACGCCTCCAGTCGTCCTCCCTGCGGTGAAGGGGGACGAAGGAAACAGCATCGCCGATCCCTGTCAGCCTTCTCGCCATATGGTGATCAATGGTGCGCTGCACATGCAGCTCACGAGGGGCCGCAAGCGACTGGGCGGTCTCGTCGGTGCCTCAAGCTGCTGCGAGGCTTCCATTTGAGGCGCATCCGTGTCGGTAACTTCGTCCCGGGGGATCGTCAGTCCGGCGCGGGGATGGGCAAGGGGTCCAACTGCCGCCGCCGTTGATGATGCGTTGGCTGCGCTTCCAGTGGCGGTTGGCCATCCAAGTGTTGACGAAAGGGCCAAATCGGCAATAAAGTGGTCGCCGAGCGACTTGTCGCATGCTCCCGCTAGGTGCGCCAGCCGGTATACTGAGGCCTTGTGAGCGCGGCGCCGGGAGAAATGCCGCAAAGGACCAGTTGGGCGCTTCAAGTGCGCGCGTTTGAGGCGCGGCCCGCGGCTCGAAATAGGTGGCCAATCACATGCGGCCAAAAAGGCGAAGCACCAATCACAAGGCGCGAAGCCGGCCACATTGAGTTCCGCGGCGACCATGTAATTTAAACTCGTGGAAAAAAGCCAGCGACGGTCGAGATTCTCCATTTTCCAATTGCAATCGCACTCCTCTCGTCATGGACTCCGCCACCTTGCAGCAATCGGTCCACTGCGACTGCCCCGTGGGGTCGCCCGCAGAGACTAAGCTCCACGGCGCCAATTGCTCGCTGGCGCTCCTAAAATGTCCGTGGCAGTGGCGCGAGCCTTTCCTGGACGAGCGCCGGGCGAAATTGAAGCGCAAGGTGGGCGACGGCTACCTTTGCGACCCCGTCGACCCCGAGTTCGTAGATCATCTATTGCCAGGCTCGGTCACTAAGCTCTTCCGGGTCATGGAGCAGGACGAGCAATCGCAGATCCAACTCGAAATCCGCCGCCTGAATCAAGCCAAAGCCACGGCCCAGGAACACACCTCGAAATGGGACCACGACGATAATGACTTGCGTAAGCCCGTTCCGTCCGGGTCCGAGTCGCCCATAACGGTGGCTGCTCCTGTTTGCAGCGGTGAAGAGCTCGCGTACCTTGACAGTATTCTCGTCCCCGACATGCCGAATTCGCCGAAGGTCGCGAGCTCACCGTCGACCATCATGGATACTGAGGCGGTTACCCAGACGCTCGCCTCCGAAGAACCCCTTCTCCAACTTCTCTCGGACCGCTACGACACGTACCTCAACTACGACGAGGAAGAACTAAGCTTTGCCGCGAACGAGCTCCGCGCGCCAGCGTGACTGGCTATAGACTAGGATTATATTTATTGCGTGCATTGCCCATCTCGATGGTCTCGCTCTGTACATAGCTAACAACACGATCTCTTGTTGGTGTTTGTGTTTCCCTCCCTCTCGCAGGTCCAACAGCTCACTTCCCTATCGAAGTCGTTGACGCTGATGAAGTACTCTTCGTTCCCAAAGCAGACCTCGTCAATCCCCTCGCTCCTGCGAATGCCATCCCATGTCGGCTGACAGCGGCCGTCACTGCACGTCCGCTTGGACACCTGTCGAGCACGCCATGGCTGCCCTGCCCCACACCGTTTCGGAAGATTCACGTGAGTTCGCCAAAGCTGCGCCCCACTGATTGGCCAAAATGTTTGTCCGGATACGCTCAACCGGCGTGTCGGGGCGCATCTGGGTGAGCAAGATATCCCCGGCAGGAGGCGAGGGAACCATGCTCAACCTTAACATGCGCCAGCTCAAGTACAAGACACTCGCGGCCATGGGCGTGACCCAATCGCTCGAGGACCCTTCCTTCGAAGTGCTTTGCGCCGCCTTCACCCGCATGGAGGAGGCGCTGCCACACTTGTATCACCAGGTGCTCACCGCACTCACGAGCTGCCACACTTTTTGCCACACCCTCGCAGCAACGTTTTCGCAGATCCAGCCGAGTGGAAGCAGCTACCTGGCAACGCTGGCTCAGGTGCGCGAGCAAGCGGAAGCTATGGAACAGGCTGTGACGCTCACCGTGCTGGCGCCCTTGCAGGCTCTGATGCAGCGTTGCGCGTTTTTGCGCCAGCAGCTCTCGCAGCGAGATCAGCTCGTCATGAACTACGACCTGCTCAAGCTCGATGTGTCGCGCATGCCAGACGATGCCAAGCTCGAACGCCAAGCTAAGATCGAGCGCGCATGGCACGCCTACCAAACCTTCACACGCCAGCGCATGGACGACATTGCACAGCTACAAGAAGACGAGGCGCAAATCCGTGCCGAGCTGTTCGAGATCATGGTGCGTGCTGCTCTGATTCTACCTGTGAACCCCCACCGATAGAAACTGCACGTCGCCAAGTTCTTTTCCCAGGCGCAGAAGAAGCTCTGGGACAACCTTCAGGTTGCGACGCCCGAGGCTGCCGCTTCGCCGCTGCCATCGCCCGTGTCGCCGCTGACGCTCGACGAAATTCCGCTCGCGTCGGCGTCGGCGCTCATCTCCGCGCCACTTCTCAGCCCCACGCCCTCCCCTTCGCCTCGTCGCTACTCCGAGTCGTCGTGGTTCCCAGGCTTCGTCCGCCGTTCCTTCTCCATTGCCCCCGAGCCCACACCCGCGGTGCCGAGCCCGCTCCGCGCCAAGGTGCGTCAGTCCTCCGTGCGCCGCCTCACTCAGCGCAGCATCAATCGCGGCCGCTGGCGCTCGCGCCAAGCGAGTGGCGCGGCGTCGAGAGCGCGCTGTGGGCGCTGGACGAGCAGGCCGCACCGCATGCACCGCGCTACCCGGAGGCCACAGTACTGCCGCTGGGATTGCCGTCGCTGCGGCTGCTACACGATGTCGTAGCCTTTATGGATGTCGTGAGCCTCGCGCGCCTCGCACTCACGTGCAAGGGCCTCTTCAATGGCCTCATGGGCAGCACAGCGCTGTGGCACCGCACGGTTCGCGCTGGTGGGCTGCCGGCCCACGTGCGCAGTGTTTTCTGGCTGTGGTTCCACTACCAGCGGTCCCACCCGCCTCTGCTGGCGTCACCCGCCACCGACTACCAAGCGCTGCTGCAGCGCGGAGCCTACCTCGTCCACCTCTCGGTCGACGCCGGTACGTGCGCCGTTGCAAGGAGCGGCTGCGAGCTTTGATAGAGCCGGACGCCGAGTCGCCAACCGTCTTGTGGTTTCGCGACATCGATGTGGACGTTCGCCGAACGTGCTACAAGCCCGTGTTCACGCCGGTGGGTGACGCCGACACCGGCGATGACGTGCCTGCCGACGTCGCGGCGCTCGTACGCTCGGCGCAGCTCGCAACGCAGCACGAACACAGCCCGCGGCACCGCGACGCAGCAACCGTAGAGCGCGCCATGGCGACGGAAGCGCAGATGCGCCGCCTACTACGCGCGTACGTGATATACAACCCGCGTGTGGGCTATTCCCAGGGCATGAACTTCCTCATCCGCCTCCTGCTCGAGACAGGCGACGAGGCGAGCGTCTTCTGGGGCTTCGTGAGGCTCTGTGAAGGCCCCCCGACGCTCTTCGAGCCTGGCTTCCACGCGCTCCAGACGCTCTTTTCCAAGGTACTGCCGGTCGCCGGACGGGCATCATCGTTGCATAGCTCGATCTTTTGGTGCGGGAGCAGCTGCCCGAGCTCCACAGCCACCTCGAGCGCGTCGGCGTCCACGTGAGCATGTTTGCAGCGCGCTGGTTCCTCACGCTTTTCTCGTCGCTCGAAACCTTTGGGCCCGAGCTCGCGCTGCGCTTTCTCGATCTCTTTCACCTCGACCGCCACCGCGTGCTCTGCGGCATGGCGGTCGTCGTGCTCGACGAGCTGCAGCCGTGGCTGCTCGACGCCGACCTGGAGGCGTGCCTGGCCGTTCTGCAGTGTCCGCGCCAAGTACTGGAGACGCCCGACGCCGCCAAGGCCACGCAAATGATCCAGCATGCGCTTGTACTCAGCATCACACGAACGCTGCTCCTGGCCTAACGCACAAACACGAGCTGCATTAGGCTTATGCCGACGGAACCGAGCACAGGTGGAGGCGGCACAGGGTACAGCGCGCGGGCAGCGGCAGCGCGGCCGGGGAGCCGGTGGTCAGCACCGTGCGCACTCCGCCGTGCGTCTTCCAAAAGGCGAAGAGCGCGAGCGACGACAGCACCGCGTACAGCACCATGTTGAATGTGAAGAGCACGTGGAGGGCCAGCGATGTGCCGGTCCAGAGCGGCGAGACCCACAGCAGCAGCAGCAAGCTCGAAGCACTCAAAAGGTAGTATAGCCGCAGGTAGAGCGGGAACGCCCACGCATCTTGCCAGATGCGTTGGATGCAATCGTCAAAGCGCGCGCTTTGCAGTACGGCGCTCAGCAGCGCCGTGTTCACAAGCCAGAGGTACGTTGCCGGTGCCTTCCAGCCAAAGCCACACAGCTGCAGTGCCGCTCCGAGCGCCAGCAGCACCTTGAGGCCCGACAGCACAAAGCCAGCGTCCACGGGCGCCGTGCGCGAGAGTTCGACAAGCGTCGTCGCCGGTCGCCATCCTGGCGCCAGCTTGCGGTGCGCGCCACAGATGGCGCGACCTGCGTGGCGCTCGAGACAGCGACGGTGGGCCATGCGCGGTGTGCCCGTCACGGGGTGTCGGCACGCGCACGGCGCTGCGACCCAAGACGACGTCTGGTGCTCCGCGCATGCGTGTTCGAGCTCGTACTGCATCTGCGCCGACGTGAGCACCTCGTACTTACGACAGACCTCGCACGCGTAGAACGCACCGCCGTGGGCCGTGACGCCGACGATGCCCTTCCACAGGCTTGGCGGCAATGGCGCCACCGGTGGCGGCCAGGCGCGCGCGTGCGCAAAGTCCCAGTCGCATAGCCAGTGCAGCAGCCCACGCTCCACGCGGACGCATAGCGTATTGGAGAAGAGCGGTGTCGGCTGTACGTTTTGCACGGCGCGCCAATCGGCTGCTGCACCGCCGTGACGGGCGGCAAACAGCGCGTGCCACACCGCAGGCGCGAAGAGATCATCATGGTGCGCCTTGGAGACGGAGGCAAAGGCCGCGACGTCGGCAACGTGCAGAAAGGCGCACAAGTGGAGCAACACTTCGGGCGGCAGCGCCAGCGTTGCGTGCGCCACCACTGGGCGGGCCACGCGCGCTGTCGAAAGCAGCCACCGATGTAGCAGCCACGTGAGCACGAGAACGGCCACACAGCATGCGAGGTACGCGGCGTGCAGCGGTCGCACGAGTGCGGCCACCAGCGCGTCCAGAGACAGAAGGCGAGGCGCGCTTTCGACGGCCCACATGGCGAGGCCGACGGCGACGCCCGACGCGGGTAGTGCCACGGGCGGCAACCGGTCCGGTGGCGCTAGCGAGCACAGCAGTACAAAGTGCGCGGCGAGGCCGATGGCACCCGTGAGTACGCCGAGCCACATATGCGCATCTTCGTGCCATACGTTGTAGGTAAACACTCCCGCGAGCAGCAGCGTAAAGGACCACAGCGTGTAGCCAAGTACCTGGTACACCATGCGCCCGCGCGTCGAGAAGCGAAACGTGAGCGGAATCGACGCGAAGAGCGCGCACGCCGCGCAGATCGTCATGGGGAAGGCTGGTAGCGTCGCGCCGCATCGCAGCAGCACAAGGTCGACCAGCGCAAAGGCCGCACACGATACCATGCCCAGGATCGGCCCCAAAAACGCTTCCCGGCGGCCGCGCAGGCGCTGCGGAGGCGAATGGCACGAAGGTGCAAAGCAGCGGAGGCTACCGAGAAGCACCGACTGCGCAACGAAGAACATCATGCCAATGGCACCGACGACGCCATGCACAAGCAGAAACGAGCTGTGCCAGTAGATGACCGTGCACGCCGCGACCCACGCCATGACGGCCAGCGTCCAGCCAACGCCTACGTACGCATGAGCTCTTGGGCCTTGGCCCGCGTGATCTCAACCTTGGTAAACGACGAAGCGGAGGCCGCCCTGCAGTGGCTGGAAAAAGCGATACCCCGGGTGCAGTTGCGGGCCACAGATGCAGTGCGTGCACGCAATGCCGATGACCGCCACGATGGTCGCGATCACAAAGAGCACCTCGCTAACAAACGACCACGCGGCGCCGCGAAAACCTTCGGCACAGCAGAAGAGCGACGTTGAGCCCACGTCGAGCGCGGCGCTTGCGAGCATCGACATGCGCAGCGGCTGCAACGCCGCGTCGGTAGCCGGAGCCGCCTCCGAGGGCGCGAAGACGGCGATGGACGAGGCGAGAATCACGTGCGGCACGAGCGCGTAGAGGCTCAGCGCCAAGAGCATCCCCGGACGAATGTGCATGTGGTTCCACACGGCGCCTAGCAGCACGCAGTCGAAGAGCACGAAGATCGAGAAAAACGTCCACGCGAGCGCTTGTCGCAGCACATAGGCGTCACCCCCGCGAAAGGGTTGCCAGAAAGCGTACGTCGGGTGCAGGCGTGAACCCATGGCGTGCGTGATGAACGCGGCGAAGCTGGACGCCACCAGCCCGAGCGCCAAGCACACGAAGGCCGTGCGCCCCGAGAGGTGGAGCAGTTCGACGCCCAGATGCAGCACGATGGTCGCGAACGATAGCAGCAAGCTGAGCACGTACTCGCCTGTCCAGATGGAGGACGACCGCGGCGCCGCCGGCGTCGACGCGAAGAAAGGCATCGACAGCGCGATCGTGACGGCCGCGAGCGAGCCCATGACGCACGCCAAGGGCAGCACGCGCGTCAAAAACGCGTCGTCATTGAGCAGTAGCAGCAGTGAGATACCGAGAAACGTGCCGTACCAGAGCCAGCCCATCGACTGCAAAAAAACGAACTTGGGGTCGCCCACGAAGGGCTGCCAGAGCTTGTAGCCCGGTACAGACCGATAGCCTACGCCCACGTCAGGTTACCGCGACCCGAGCGAGAGCTACCGCCGCAGTGGGCGACGGGGCTGGCACCCGCAAGGATGATCAAGCACACGATGCCTACATGGGGTGCGTGAACACTCCTCGAAAGCAAACGACGCACCGAGAAGCCGCGTGTTGCCATCGACGAGGACGGCGAGGCCCGGGAAGAGCGACGAGTGGCAGACGAGGGCCGTGAGGAGGCAGGCAAAGACGGCAAAGATGCCGCTGAGGAAGCCCTCCTCGGGGACTTGCATGTAGCTCCACGTCCACCGCAGCGCGTGTTTGTCCGTGGCCTTGAAGCAGTATAGGGACGAGATGAGCAGCACCTGCGACACGAAGCCCAGCAGCCCCGTGCAGACAGCGAGGCCGTACGAGTGGCTCGGCAGGCACACAAGACAGGCCGACGAAACGACCATGCACGTGAAGAAGTTCCAGCCGAAGAACTGGAGCAACAAGAAGACGGCGCCGCCTTCGAAGGGCTGCCATAGTCGGTACCCGGGGATCTCCCACGCGCCAACGCACAGGTGCAGGAGCACGGCAGAAAGGCTGAACTGCAGCACGCCCATGGGGATTAGCACCCACGCCGATGCGAAGAGGCCCGAGTCGTACACGACGAAAAAGATGGTGCCCGAAATTGACACGAGCATAGCTACAAGCGCCTTGGACCAGCCAGGGAGGAAGGAGCGCTGCACGAGGGACGCTGGCGTCGTTGCGTCCGGCACCACATATTGGTCGATGCTCAGGTTTAAGAGCGCCTGCGCGATGAAGGCAACGATGCCGAGGAGGAGGAACTGTCCCTCGAAGTGAGCGATCGTGTGGAAGTTGGCGATGATGACGAGGCAGAGCGCAAGGAAGAGCGCGATCATGGACCATCCGAATGCCTGCATGCACACAAAGCTAAATCCACCTTCAAATGGTTGCCACCATGTAAAGTATCCTTTCGTAGCGGGCGACTGAGTGCCGGCAAGTAGCGTCAGGGGTCCGATCCATGCTACCATGAGCGTGCCAAGCGCCAGTAACGTAACATCTTGCTGCGGTACCAGTTCGATGAAGAGAAACACACCAAAGGTGCACACACTCAGCAAAAGTGCGCAAACACGAAGCTGCCAGCAGTCACTGCGTTCGTCGTCGAAGTGCTTCACATCCATCTTCTCATCAAGCAACGCATCGTCCACATCGCGTCCATTGAGCTCAGCACCCCAGGTATTGACGTCCTGTCTCTCCGATGACACAACTCTTCGCATCGAGCTGTCGTTATTCATGTGGGCGCAGGCGCCGAGGGATCGGTTATCGGTCGGAGGCGACAACGTCGGCGTCGGCGCGGCCGCAATTGGAATTCTGCGGCTTTGTTGCCGGAACGCGGATACTATTAGAAAACGTATTTTTCCCCTTTGTAATACAAAGACCAAGTATAATTTAAAAAACTGACTCCAACAAGTAACGATTGCGAGTGAGTGAGCACAAACCTGCGAAACTTGATCTTTGAACCCATCGCACGCCCAAAAAAACCCGATCTTACCGCAAGGCTCGTTTCGGAACAGACGCACCCGCGGCACGTCGCTCGTCCACACAGGGGTCCTCCTCGTTAACACAGGGCGCTCAAGCGCCTCGGACTCCTTCGTGCTCGTGTCCGACCGCACGTCTTGCCGCCGCGTGGTGCCAGACGCAACAGTAGCCCGACAACCTCTGCTCTGGAGTTCTCTTGCCTCAAGAACGTGACGATGTGTTGACTTTTCTCTGCAGCTGCAGACTCCGTTGGCCAAAAGAGATGGCTAATATGGAGTGTGCAACCGCCAGTCTCCGAGACTTGATGCGCTTCCATCCATCCGCGAACAGCGCGTGCGGTGCAGAGGAGGCGGCCGATACACTTTCGTTGATGCTATCGCCGGCTGGGCGCCTAGAGCTCGCAAACTGCACCCACCACCATCGCATCCGGTCGCGGCATTCTCATTTGCTGTGGGATGTTGCACTTCACAAATATCTTTTGATAACGTCGCATCCGGATGAGGACGGATACAGAAAGATTCCACCATGGCCAAAGCCGTCAAGCCGGACGAGCTGCCGGCGGAGGATGACCGAGACATCCCCATCGCGCTGAACCTGCCGGGTCTGGCAATGAGCTTTGGTATCGACTGGGTCCTTGGTGCGCCTAACACCGTTGAGGTTCATCACGCCGGTCGTAGACACATCCGAGCTCAGTGAAGTACGGAATCAGCAGCAGGAGCTTATCGCCCGCGTTCAGGCATTGGAGACCGAGAACCAGGCATTGCGGGACAAGTGCCTTCGCCTCAGCGAAGAAGCGAATTTGGACAAGTTCAAGAGTCAGCTTCTAGTCGAGATGGTACGACATGATGCACCAGACTGAACACACAGCGGGTCTAGCTGGCAATGAGCTCCCTTGACGAGGAGCGTAGTAAGGCCGAGTTCGCCAAGGAGAAATCCAAAGTATTGCAACTCCGACACGACATGAAGTTGTTACTCGAAAAAGCGGCCAAGGAAAACGTCGACATTAGCGACTTGCTCGCAACTCTCTCTCCATAGCCGTCAACCCCCTCCATGTTCTACTGTCGTTCGTGAGCTACCGCGCCCTTTGGCGTTTTGTACACAACCGTAATTAGATCGCAACAGTTGCCATTACATGGACCTGCTTGCGAGCATACAGCCTTCAAAAGGGCATCAAGAAACTCGACGCGCAAATCTATGGATCTTTTCTCTGATCACTGCCTGCTCAGCTGGCGAGCAGCTTTCGAGGCCACAGGTTTGGCGTCTGGACGCCTCTTACATTCAGTCATGGCGGTTCGGAGGGCTGCCCTTATAGACCGGTAGCACCGTATTCAGCATCGCATTCAGGCGGCCACAACGGTACTACACGGCTCGAACATCACTGTCCTGTCCCAGGTCTCGAAGGCGTTGGGGCCCTCGCAACGTGAGGGTTGCCGCGTCGCGAGGACAAGGCAAGATGGATGGCTGTCTCCAACCGCAGCGAACGCCAGGGGTTGGGCAGTTTCGGATTCGGCGAAACGCGGGAGGTAAATCCATTTTTGTCAGCGCCCATGGACGCGCAAACGTTGCTGCTGCTCCGCCTCCGCGTGCGCGGCGCCGACGTCGGCTACTGCCTGCCGACGGGCGAGTTCCTCTTCGCGACTAAGGACTGCGCGCGGTACTTCTTCGACGCCGACGACGCCTCGGTGCTGTATGGCCAGTCCATTTTCACCTTTGTGTCGCCGCTTGATGCCCAACGACTGCACCAATACGTCTACGACGTGCAGGCGACGCTGCTCCATGCGCTCGAAAGCGACGCCGATGACCTCTCGGCGCTGCTCGCGAAGGAGGCTCCATTTCTGGGTACGCTCGACGGCACTGACACCCACGTACGCGTGGACGTCACTGCAACGCCCCTCACATTCCGGCTTCAGCGCTGCGTGGACGCTGTAACGTCGCCTGAGATTACCCGCCGCTTTAGCGACGAGAGCGTCTTCGTGATCGACGAGCATGAGTACCAGAGCATCATCGCTAACGGGGCGTACCGCGTGGGAGCGGACGACGGCGACACTGACGGCCCGAACTCACCCATGTGCATCGGCGACGACTCGCCGTGTATTCCCATCGAACGCGGCTCGGATGCCTCGCTCGCCGACTTTGCGTTCGACTTTCAGGCCGACTGGGCCCCAAACGAGATGGCGCTCGACGTGGGCCTGGAAGCTGCCGAGACGGCGGCCATCAGTCCCGTGGCCGTGAGCCAGTTTTAGACACCTGCATCGTTTTTGACCCATTATTAATTTAAGGCTGCGGGCCGAGAGCTACGAGCCATTGCATGTGATCTTCCGTGCTCTCGGTGAAGCCCAAGAGGCTGCGCCCATTCGCGAGCTTGAACTCGAGTCCGTTGGGGCGGACAGTACTCGTGTCGATCGAGAGGACGACGTCACCGCCCTTCTTGGGTTGACCTTCGAGGTTGATGTCGTAATATGCGAGAACGTTTTCGCGCAAGACGAAGTACCGGCGCTTCCAGCTGCGCATGACAGCGCCGCGCTTCTCGACCCAGCCGCGCGTTGCACGTTCGCCGATGCGTAATGGCACACATGCCTGCTTCAGCTTGAACTCCTCAATAGCGCGAGCATTGCAGTGCTGTCGAAGGGCGGGAACCTCGGCCGCGGGCACTACGAGTCCACCTGCAGGGCGGTTGTCAGCGACCGCTCGGCATGCCTCGGCCACTCTCGCGAGAGCCGGTAGAACCATCTCGCCAGCGTTTGTCATTTCGACGTAGCACCTCCATACGTCGCCAGACGTCGACGTGATCATCAGACCGTTGTTGACGTCCATCCAGTGAAAGGCGCTGGCGACTGTGATCGTGCCCTTGGGCACTGCAGCCGCGTCCATCGCAGCCTCTTCTGAGCCAAAGTACGACAACACGCGGCCTTCGAGCACGAAGAAGCGGCGCTTCCACTTCTTGCTGAGCCGGTAGACGTATCCCGCGAAGTCCGCGTTCACGAGGCGGAACTCGGTGTTCATGGTGGCCGATTTCAAAAGTCTGCGTGTCAAAAGGGCAATTTGTCAGTCTTTTCGAATTTGGAAGCAATTGAATATCGAGTCTTATCTTGCTTTTATTATGGAATAAAAATAGAAAGGAGAATAACTATAGGGTATCCGGTTAATCCACCGGAGAGGTGGCGACCACATTGCACCGTTGTTGAACTTTCGATTGATGCAGTATCCCGGCGCGACCATCGTCATGGCGATCCATGGGCACCGGCAGCGTTTTCCGCTACCAAAGGTTCATAAGCCCTCTGTATAGCAGCACCCAAATCGCAATGAGTTTCGGACCTGCTACGGTATTACAGGTATAGTGGGTAGCTTCGCGAAGTGCCAAGTATGAAAGTGGCCTCTACAGCGACGACCTGTGCATCAGTAGGTTCTCTCTTATTATTCTTAATTGAGTTTATTAGAGGTGAAAAGCATTATGATGTAGTGGACTTCCATCTTGATGCGCTGTTAGTTCGGATAGGTGGGAGCTGCAGGTTCTCACTTGAAAAAAGACAAGTCCCATGCACTCATGCACTCGTGCATTCAAAAGATTTCTTCACGCAGCGAAGCTCAACCCTTCAATCTCTTGAGAAGGCGCCATCTGAACAAATGAACTGGTCGTGTTATCCGCGAACGCGCATGCAGCTCATGTGTGCCGTCTTGTGTAGGTGGCTCGAGCGTGGGGTCAAAGCGCACGTCGTCGAGAATGGCTCCAACTTGGCATTTGGCCATGGAACCTCCGGATGTAAACCTCTGTAAACGGATATCGTTACGCATCGATTCTCGGAGGCTCTCTCAAGCAGCCAATCGGAGGCTAGCCACGTATCCATCACAAACGTTCACTTCGCTTTTTCGAGTGCATTCGACGATGGGCGCGATGGACGTGCTCAAGAAATGGGACTTCTACAAGAAGATCCCTGAGGTAGACATGCGATGCATGTGGACGAAGGCTCATGACGTGTGCAGGACCTCACCGTATCGACGCTGCCGGGCGTGAGCCTCTCGCTCATCGGGTGCTTCATCATGTTTGTGCTCTTTATCCTCGAGTTCAACAGCTTCCTGACGGTCAACTATCGCTATGACATCGTCATGGATGAAGGCCTCGACGAAATGATGCGCATCAACTTCAACATCACGGTGCCCGATCTTCGGTGTGAGTTCGCCTCGATCGACGTGAGCGACATGACCGGCACGCGCAAGCACAACATGACCAAGGACATTTACAAGATCCGCATCGACTCCAAGCGCCGGATTCTTGGTATGTCGGCCGATGAGCAACCGATGCCTGCGTACGCCGATGACTCGTTGTATGGTGATCTTCCTGAGACGGATGCCGTTGTGACCATGCTTGACGAGACGACCTTTGAGCCGTTCCTCAAGGAGCACCACTACGTTGCTGTCGACTTTTATGCTCCGTGGTGCATCTGGTGCCAGCGCCTCGAACCTGTGTGGGTGCGTACGGCCAAGACGCTTCCGTCGCTGCACATGGGTCAACGCATGCGTGTGGCGTCCGTTGATTGCCAGGCGCACCCGGAGCTCTGCATGACGCAGTTCATTCGCGCCTACCCGACGATCATGTTCTACAAGGACGGCGACCTTTCGCCCGTCGAGATGTACCACGGTGACCGGTCCGTTGAGGCGTTCACAGAGAAGTTCCGCTCCTTGTTCGAAGGCGAGGCTGACTACGCCGAGCAGCGCAAGAAGGAGATGCACGAGAGCGACAAGAAGGAGGCCGCAACCAAGGGTGAGCTCATTGCCAAGGCGCCGGGTGCCGAAGGCTGCCAGCTGTACGGGCACTTGTACGTCAAGCGCGTGCCCGGCAACTTCCACGTGCACCTCCAGAACCCCGCGTACTCGATGGACGCCAATCTCGTGAACGCATCGCACACGGTGGGGGAGCTATGGTTTGGCGAGCCCGTGCCTTACAACGATATTGTCCGCTTGCCCAAGGACGCGCACGCCAAGCTGTACTCGCACCGTCTCGAGGGCAAGGAATTTACAGCCTACCACAAGGGGCACACGTATGTGCACTACATCAAGGTCGTGACCAACTCTTATGTGCAATCGAACGACGATGTCATCAACGTCTACAAGTACACGGCGCATTCGAACGAGTACGAGGAGAAGGACGACCTGCCCTCCATCATGTTCCGTTACGACCTGAGCCCAATGTCGGTCAAGATCACCGAGGACTCGGTGCCCTTTTACCATTTCCTCACGTCGGCCTGCGCCATCATCGGGGGTGTCTTCACCGTCATCGGCATCCTCGACCAGATCATTCACCAGACTGTGCGTGCCATGAACAAGAAGGTCTTGTAAATGAAGAGAACGTGCTTTCTTTAGTATATCGCCCCATCGTGTTCCAGGCACTGCTCCACCGTAGGCATTGGCTGCACGTAAAGGCTTTGGACTGTAGGAAACGAGCTCAGCGGTACGACGACGTAACTTGCCTCGCGAAGCTCCATCAGCGTGGCACCTCTGAAGTTATGAGCACGACAGATTCCCGCGGTGCGAAGCCTGGCGATATCGCGGTCCGCGTCGTGGTCAGGTTCACAAGCTCATGATCAGGGGCATATGCTAGCCCAGAGGACGGAGACGAACCGGACCTGACGACGCGCAACCTGTCGTGGTACATGCTTTCGTACAGGCGTTTGGTGTGAGCCGCGCATGGCCTGCAAGGCGACGGCACTGGGGTCCTTGTCAATCGGAGCTTTCAGTTAAGACCAACCCGGTGGTTTTCGCAGTGTTTCAGGGTGTGGCCACAGCAGGGGAGACTCGGTAGAGTTAGACAAGAATACATTTAATCTTCAGAGGCAAAACTAGCTGAACGAGGGCTTACCACGTGCCGTGGAGGCCACCCTCGCGGTCGCGGAAGTTGACGTTGGACTTCTTAAGATCCTGAATACCGACCATGGCCTCACCGAGGTCAGTGGAAATCTCCTTGAGGATCTTGGCATCGCGGAAGTGCGTAACAGCCTGCACCATGGCGCGGGCACGCTTGACCGGGTCGCCGGACTTGAAGATGCCCGAGCCGACAAAGACACCGTCCATACCGAGCTGCATCATGAGCGCAGCGTCGGCCGGGGTCGCCACACCACCGGCGGCGAAGTTGACGACGGGAAGGCGGCCCGTGGCAGCGACCTGCTTGACGAGCTCGTAAGGGGCCTGCATCTCCTTGGCGGCAACGAAGAGCTCGTCCTCATCCATGGACTGGAGGCGCTTGATCTCGCGCTGCACAGAACGCGCGTGGCGCACAGCCTCGACGACGTTGCCCGTGCCAGCTTCACCCTTGGTGCGAAGCATGGCAGCGCCTTCGGCGACACGGCGAAGAGCCTCACCGAGGTTGCGGCAGCCGCAAACGAAGGGGACCTTGAACTTGTTCTTGTTGATGTGGTTCTCCTCGTCGGCCATGGTAAGCACCTCGGACTCGTCGATGTAGTCGATCTCGACGGCCTCGAGGATCTGGGCCTCAACGAAGTGGCCGATGCGGACCTTGGCCATAACGGGGATGGTGACGGCCTTCTTGATAGCCTCAATCATTTGAGGATCCGACATGCGGGCGACACCGCCATCGGCGCGGATATCGGCGGGGATACGCTCGAGGGCCATGACGGCAACCGCGCCAGCCTCCTCGGCAATGCGCGCCTGCTCGACGTTGACGACGTCCATGATGACACCTCCCTTGAGCATCTTGGCGAGGCCAGCCTTCACGAGAAAGGTGCCTTCGGCGGCGACGACGGGCGTGGTGGTTTCGCTGGCGACCATGGTAGTGCTGGAGGTGGAGCTGATTGCAGAATGAGAAGGTTCGCACCGCTCAACAGGATCATCCAGCGAACCCTTCCGTCGTGGGCCAGGTTCACCAGCTGTGGGCCAGGTTCACCAGCTGTGGGCCGGGCCCAACCAATCAAACAGCGGCGCCACAGGCATGTTTGCGTGCTTCAAGCGCGTGCGGTTTCAAAAGCATTTAAAATTTGTATGGTGTTGGCTTTTGAGGCTGCGACAAGCCATTTGGATGCGCCACCAATGGGCCGGCCCACTGACTCACCCGGGGGTATCCTTGCGAGGGAGAGTTCCGCGGGCCCCAAATTCCTTTTCTTGTGGCTCGACTGCAGCGCGCCGCGACGACTGCTGCATGATGCCCCAACTGCCAGAGGTACCTTGCAGTCAGATGAGTAGTTCAAAGCCCTCGACTCGTCTGGACTGCAGGTGCCGCCGAAGGACGGAGGACAAGCTGGCGTTGGCTCCAATTTGGAACATATCCCAATGTCCATTTCCGGCGGCGACCGCCGTTGTACTGTCTTCGACGGGTGTACAGTGGCCCAGAGCCTGGTACGTTCTCGGGCCCCGCCGCATGGTATTGGTCATGATAGATGCATGGCCAATTTCAGAGCTCTGCGAAACCCGGCACAAGAAGCCTACTTGACCGCTGGTTTGGAGCCACATTTTCCTCTGTAGCGCATGTGCAGCACTCACGCCACCCGTGGGGTGCTCCTCGGCAAGTCGCACGCGAGCACGCGAAGTGGCCTGGTCGTACTCCGATGAAGCGAAGGTGCCATGGTGCCACTTTCATGTTGGGTTTTGCGAGCATTTGTGACGGTGGGTTCCTTCCTGGGCGTTATTTGATACATGCATCGATTGAACTTCGAACGAGTGTACGAAAAATCAAGGTGCTGACGCCTGGGGCGTTCAGTCCCTGAACGGGTCGTTCGACAGGTACAGGGCAGGCTGGTTCTAGATCACGTAGTCAACTGCCGCCTCGTACAAAGCTTTCTGTTTCTCGAACTCGCTGCGGGAAACAACCTGGGCAGGAAAATTGACCAGGAGCTCTCCTGTGGTCATGTCTGCTCCGTGTGCTCCGACTGCGCGGTCCACGGCAAGGATGCCATCGAGGTGGTCAATCTCGTGCTGAAAGAGCTCGGCAATGGGTAGTTCCATGTCGTTCCATGCTTGTGACGTGCCTTTCTCATCCGTGTACTTAATCGAAATCGACCGGTGGCGCGCGACTTTGACGAGAAGATCAGGGAAGCACATGCAATCGTCCCACATCGTGAAGGTCTCCCGACTGCGCTTCAAAATGACCGGATTAACATACAAACGCGGCCCGTCGCCGAGGTTAACGGCGATCAGCCGTTTATTGATGCCGATCTGTGGTGCCGCTATGCCGCGCCCAAAGCCGTTGGCCGCCCGAAAAGACTCGAGCGTCTCCTTGAGCAAGTCCATCTCCCTCCAAAAGATGGGAGACCGTAGCTCCGAGGATGACACAGGCGCGCTTGCGCGGCGGAGAGACGGCTCTCCGAGGAACAGCACCGCCTTAGCCACGGCCAGCCGCCTCATAATTTGAGTGTGCCGGATGCGTGTATCCGGAAGATCCATTCGACAACAGACATCGCAAATCACATCCTCAGGCTGCGAGAGGACGTCGGAAGACATCAACGGGCACAAATGCCTACTCACTGCAGCATCTTTACGTTGTTCACATGAGGTCAAGCTACGCAGAGACTGTTGGCGGTGTTGCGCACAAGCCAGAGCTAGAGATTGAGGCGAATGGCTCCCTTCTTGGTGCTCACAATGGCGACGAGGACGCTAAGGGAGTTGTGTCTGGAGACGATCAAAGGGGGCTCAAACCTTTCTTCCATGAGACCGGCTTCAAGTGCCCGCTCCATGGCATTCGTCACGACGTCTGTAAGCAGGCTGTCGAGCTCGTGCAGGTTGGTGTCTTGTGCCACGACCATGGCGGCGATCCATTTGAGCAGCTCCGTGTCGACCTGCAGCTGCTGCACGCCACATTTGCCGAACGTGTACAGACGCACATACTCGCCCCAGGCTTTGAACGCAATTTTAAACGTCGCCGTGAGCACACTGTCGAGGGTGCACCCGAAGGATGCGCCCTGGAACACCGTGATCTTCTTCGCGAAGATGCGCGCGATGTCCATGTAGAGGTGTCCCGACGCGGTTGCCGACTGCTTCAGGGATCCACTGCCTGTCGCACGTGGGGCCGGGTTGGTCTTTTGCCGACGCATATCGCGGATCCCGCCGCTCGCCGTGCGGCTGTTGGGCAGCGCCTCGCCAAAGATCTACATCGCTTTAAGCAACCGCGCTAGTCATCACAAGAAGACCTGGGCCGTCGTCTTGGCGATCTGAGCCATGTCGTCGATGAGGTCATCGATCGAAGGGCGCACAGACCGCGGCTCCTTGGTCTACAAGCGGTCATGAGCTTTCACCGCGCAGGAACGGCGGACGTCGAGCCAGTTCTGCGAATCCATGCCCTTACGTAGCGTTGTGCTCAATCGCATGCCATGCTCCATGCAATAGTGGTGCAGGAACGCCTGTGACGCATCCGATGCAAGCGCTGCCAGACCAACCGCGTCGACCTTGGAGCTCTCGTTGCGGAGACTGGTCGCCTGAGGCAGTGAGAGATTACGCCCGCCCTTGTAGGCCACACGCACCGGATCCATCGTGTCGAAGACCGGCAGGCACTCGACGAGCACATGCACGCAATGGGGCATTGCTGTGATACCGACATCTCGAAAAAAGCACGCGAGAAATACGAGGAACTGCGGCGTGACGGCCAAGTCCGGCGAAACAACGTCCGCGTCGGGCTTCATCGTCGCAAGGCGTGCGGCACGCTCACGTGTCGGCTCAATGTACAGCAACAGTGCGCTCGTAAGCCACTGCACAAATGCGCAAAACCGCCCCTATCATAACTCTGCGTCGCAACCGCCTGTCGCCCGTAGGCCGACGCACCTGTACCAGGTCGGAAAGAGCACGCGTCATGTCGGGCACGAGGTGTGCCGCCGTGCCGACGAGAGGCTGCATGCGCTGAAGCGTCTGCTCGATGCGCTCCACAAACGCCTTGGCGAACTTATAGGCTTGCGGCGGCACTGCGGCAGCGGCATTTAAGGTCGCATGGGTGGACGCTAGCGTTTCCACGAACTCGTGCTTGAGGGCCAAGAACGACGCGTCCACTTGGTACCGGATCTAGCCCTGAGCGATCAGCACACGCCGGGTGACAGTCATCGTACCGCAACCTCAATAACCTGCGGCGTACGCCCGCGGACTTCAGCCAGCGGCAGCTCGGGGCCCTCGAGAGTCGCTGTGCGGTCGATGAATGTCTGCAGCACGAGCATGAGAATGCCGTAGCCGTTCGAGCCGGAGCTCGAGCCCAAGTCCTCGTCAGTCGTCTTCGCCGCGGTGAGTAGACGGCGGGGGCGAGGAACGTACGAAGGCTGCGAGCGGCCGCTGGCACTGGTCCTCGCAGAGACTCGCAAAGGTGTCGAACCACGTAGTTGCGCACGTGTTGAACGCGAGTCGGTGGTTCGGATCTGCTTCTTCGAGCGCGCCGAAGATGTGGTGAAACGCGTTCGCCGTCGCGTGGAAGGCAGGGACAAAAGCCTGACGTGGGTAAGTTCTTGAGCTCTACCAGTGTTGCATACATCGCTGATCGACGCAATGTACTGCGCCACGGACGACTGGTTGTTTTCCTGGCACACGCATGAGCGGGTGGCCAATGCTGGCTCGACACCTGGAACGGCGCGAGGAGCTGCTCGAAGCGGCGCTCGTGCCACTGCAGGAACCGCTGGCGCACGTCGATGGCATTGACATTTAAGTCAAGAAGAAGGGATGAATACTCCTCGACGTTTTCTGACGTCGTCGCCTCGTCGTCGAACTTCTTTTGCACGATCGAGCGCAGGCCGACCATGATGTGCTCGGCCTCGACTTGGATGGTCTGAAAGCGATCGTAGGGGGCGTGTGATTGCTCTAGATGGTACCTTGAATGATGCAATGTGCTGGTACCGCTTCAAAATGCGGTTGGCGATCACGAAGTACTTGGTGGCTTTCTCGTACTCATGGGCCTTGATCGCGCTACACAATGTTAGATGGAGACCTCATGGAGGTAGGGCTCGAACCTCTTGAGCCGCTGGGGCAGCTGGAAAATGAACTCCAACCGCTTGAGCAGCCGACGCACCCCCACGAGCTTTTCGACCTATCCACACTGTGAGGAATGAACCATGAGGCTACAGACCTTGGAGCGGAATGGGGCGAGGGCGTTCCCAACGTTTTCGCTTTGCTGCGTGATCTTTCCCATGCTTTCGACGACGCGCTTGACCTCAGACTCCATTGTCTCAACGTTTGTCTGGGCGCCGGTAAGGCTGTATGAAGATGCCGAGTGATT
>JNBR01000100.1:0-34571 GCA_002081595.1 Achlya hypogyna | reverse complement strand
CTTCATCTTGCGGATAGTGTCGGTGGCGCTGATGAACTTGTTGTAGTTCTCGTACACAAGCATTTGCATGTTCGTGTCAAGTTCCTTGATTTCCTTGATCATTTGGTCATCGCGTCGCAGTAGCTCATCCATGCTCATGCTCTCGAGCATGTTCTAGTGCCGTAGCGTCACGCAGGGTCCGCGGGGAAAGAAGCAACCTTGACGTAGTCATCAGACAGGAAGCCCGGGGCGTCAATATTCTTGCTCTGGTTCACGGACTCGTCCTTATCCGAGAGGTCATAGTACGAGCTCATGAGTTCCTGCATGCGGGACTCCATCGTGGCCGACAAGCCGTCGGTCTTCACAAAACTGTCGGATTCTGCTTCCTCGTTGGGATTGGTTGAAATACTTTGATTTCTAAGGATTCTCGCAGATGCATTGGTAGAATCATTTCCTTTTCGGGAGATTTCAGCAAATCCAAGGTCGCAAGGTGGTGAATTTTATCAGCGACAAGGCAGAATGTTTGCGCCGATGGCACCATACGAAACACCGCACGGGTCGCACATGCAGCCAATGCCACTGCGTGCAACGGCAGCGACTGCGACAGCGTGCGACGACTGCCGAAGACAACCCACTTCGCGAGACAGCACGCTCATAGCATATACACGCACGCCACGTTGCTTGATACGTGGCGTATACGCCATGGATGCCTGGAGCGTACACGCGTAATCGTAAGACATTGTCGTAAGACATGGTCCCATCCGTTTTGTCCACAGCGCCCACAATCTGGACGCGGAGTCGTCATGATGGTGCGGTCCGCTTGGCTGCTTCAACGTGCTCCGTAATCGTCCCGCCCAGATTGAAGCCGACGATATATATCAACGTGGTTGCGTTAGCTGGGTTCTTTTTCCTCGAGGATTGTCAAGTGGTGTTCGCGAAGTCGCGTGCACCCGGCGCTTCTTTCTTCTTCGCGGTTGCGCCGCTGCTTGCGCCCAGTCCCAGGGGTGTACAATCGGCAACCATCCTGTGCATCAATCCGCCGGCTTTCTACCCATTGGCGTCGAGCATTGCAACGATCGTGCTAGTAGCTTCAAGTCCGGGAGGGGACTGGCGGCGCACAACGGTGCTCCGTTCAGCTGCGAGATCCTTGGATGTGGGCGGGATGTGGATGATGGCGTTGATTGAATTAAGCGTTTATTTTATAGGAATTTCGGCTATCGTACGGGATAAATTAGCGGGGATGGCGATTAAAGCAGCATTTCTTCCTCGGGGATGCCGAGGAGCGCGTGGAGGATGTCGAGCTCCTCAAAAGACAGGACAACCTCTGTAGCTTGGGTGCGCGAGGCTTCGAGCTCGTCGTCGGTGCATTCAATCGGGAGTGGCAGCGGTTCGGCGATACGCACCTCGCTCACGACGGGGCTACGCATCAACGCCTTGGGAAGATCGCGCTTGTGCAGGACAAACTCGGTCGTCTCGGGATGCTTCTTCACGCGGCGCTTCATATCGGATTTGCGCTGGTTGTTGTTGTGACGGATGCGGTGTTCCTCGCACATGGTGTGGACTTCGCCGTTGAACTTAAGCGTGCGCTCGTTGGGGCACCGGCCGCTCTTGTAGCGGCACTTGCCACGGAAACCGGGCCGGACAGTGGACGCCGCAGACGCCATCGGGGCGGTGGTGGGACGCATCATGGTGGTCGTGGTGTGCTTGGGCGAGATCGAGTTCAAATGGTAGAAAGCCGAATGTTGCTCCGGGGGAAACTGGCTTACGACAGACATGGCAATTGTGGGAATGACCATCTCCCAAAGGATATTGGCAGCGTGGGACACCAAAAAACGATTATGCACACAAAAATATGGCCGCGAATTTTAATTGGGACCGCCACTCCGAAAGGCTGTGAAATTTCCAGCGAATTCAATACGCTGCGCCAGTAATCCCACCCGGGCGTGTCCCTCGGTCGAGGGTGCGCACGCCAGATGCGAAGGATTTGCCCTCGGACTGGCTGCTATTGTACAAGCTTTCCTTCAGTGCAGAGGACCACCATCTGCATCAAGGGACCTTGTCGAGTTGCGTCTCGAAGGTGCTGGCAATATTATTAAAATCAACCTGCGACGTGGAAATATAATAATATCGGGGGAAGTCGCGTGAACACGATTGTGGGCATTGCCCCGTTTCGTCAGCTCGCGGATTTAAAATGCCGGTCGCGCGCTAATCTTTTCAAGAGGAATTGATATGGATGTGCACCCATGACGACGCAACACCCTGCACGTGTACGCGACCAACATCACGGAATGCAGCTTCGGCCCAGCAGCAGGCGAGGCGGAGGCTTCTTCCATCGAACCTCGAGCAGTGCCAAAGACAGGATGCAAGGTCGGCTTGAAGATACTGGGCGTATCTTTCAAGCCGATGCCGGACGCGTATGTGGTGCGTGACCAAACAAAGTGTCGCACGGCAGTGTTTACCACCGTTGGCCACCTCGCGTCGACGTCGCCTGCGGCGGTCGTCTTGGGATCGGAAGAATGCTCTCTCGAAGATCACCCCCGCAGCAGTTGATGTTCTCCGACATAAAAATGATAGCGTCGCTCTCTGTTCAAGGGATGTGGGCGGGGTACAAAAACCCGACATCTTCAATGGCCGCGGTCCTTGCACTGGGAAAACACGCGACGAAGCAAAGCTACTTGATCGGCCCCGTCTCGGCCGCGACCAGATAACGCAGCTACTCGTGCGGCTGGTGGTCGAGGCCGTGCAGGAGCTGGCTGCTCTGCCAAAAGCGTCGGTAGAGATTGGCCCTCTCGTCCCAGCTTCTACGGTTTTATCAACTGCGTTTTCACTGGCCATTTCCGATTCTACCGCCGACCACCAAGCCATGACGAGCGTCTTGTATCCGGTTGCCCTCGTGGCGTGCGTCGCGGCCATCGTCGTCGCGGCCGTCTGGAAGGTTCGCACCGCAGCTGCCCTCCGCGCGGCCACCCCCGAGGACAAGGACACGGTCGTCGTAGAAGGGACCATTTATCGCAACCTGGCGACGCCCGTCGGTTCGGACGTCGATGTCAAGATCGCCCAGGAACTCTGATTTGAATCCAGCCCTTGTACAGTACTAATTGCGTAAATGCCATGTCTTTCAGTCCACGGTGTTGCCAACCGCAGTTCCATCCTTGACATATCGCCAGGGAGTGTGGGACCGTGACGTGTCTCTGATCTCGAGCGACATGTTAAGGCGATGGTCGATCAATTATCGTAATTGCTACGGTTCCTTCGTGATAGGGAGGTCATTGCGGGAGCCCCACTCAGACCAGGACCCGTCGTACACAGGCGCCCTGAAGACGAGTATTCAGAATTGTCCCGAACACATGCAACTGCACCGGTGGAGTGGCACGTCGAGGAGGTGCAAGCCGAGGGTGAGCACTGCCGCCGTGACGCCAGACCCGCACCTAGCAACTGTCATCAGAGACGGCGGCGCTGCCAGTCGTACGTCGTGGCGATGAGCGTCGTGTCACCGAGACGCACGCCTACGCCAGCATGTTCGCAAGGAGTAGCTCAACAATGGGCAAGCGGACCGCTGGCCTCAAAGTTCTTTTGGATTTCCAAGGGTTCACGAAACGCCTAGGTACCGTGACGCCCGCCCAGCATTGAGGCCAATGTACCGAATAGTCGTCGGAGCGCAGGACGTGCGAAAATGGCGTGTTGAGAGCACCTGGCATGTGCCCGCTGCGCACACCTGGGCGCGGTTCCTACGCAATGCGGCCGTCGAGACTTCAGCGTCGGTAGGACACTCAGTACAGCTTCTTTGCCGAGGAAGCGTCCAGGGCCCCGCGCGTCGATGATTTGATTTTCCGTCGAAAGTAGCGCAAGCACCTGAATGCAAGGAATGCAGAAGGAAACCCCAACGAGATGGATAGGTACCTGCTCCGCGTTCAAAACGAGACGCGAATCCGCCGTCGCGACGTAGCCGCTAGAGGGCGTCGGCGCCGCAGGCGGGCCCTGCTCGAGCGGGCGGCCTTCCTTCTTCCATTGCGTCATCCCACCTATGATGCTATTAGTGCTTTCCCAGAGGTAACGAGGCACCATTTAGCACATGTACATCGCGATGGCCAAAGTACTTGAATGTCCACCAGCATCGCGCAGGACTAAACGTGTTCCCGTTCAACACCCAGCATGACGCAATGCAGCACCTGAAGCAGTTCGGCCCACCATACACGATGATGCTCGTATCATTGGTGATTCCCAAGTTCTTCATCGCCGATGAGAACACGCTCTCTGCATGACATGTGAGCGTACATCGAAGCCGTCCGTAGAAAGGTTACCGGTAGGCAGCATGTGGGGCAGCGTCGACGCCTGGTCCTTGATGCCATCAATATCGAAGAAGACAGCGCCTGGAAGGCGTTCATCCTCGTACTCAGCGCGTCCATTGCGGTTCTTATCCAGGTACCTACAGGGTCGTTGCCGTGGTATCACTTTCGCAGTCAAAGAGTGTACCAAGAGGCATCAACAAAGCGCACATGCTTTCCCGAGGCTGCGAGAGCGCTCGCTTCTGCCGCAGTCACGAGCGGTCCGGCTGCGGACGACATGGATCTCGAGGCAAAGGCTGTGCGAGGGGTCAGCGATCGGAGGCGGAGCATGTCCTCGAAAGTGACTTGAAGTTGGCAGTTCTCAATTTGAGCCAATCCCATGCGAGCCCGTTGGCAATCATTCTTCTCACATTGGTCCCATGCTTGGCAAACTAATCGGCTCATTCTTGCTTTCTTGAGCCACTGATGATAAAACATTGTAGTTTCGGGAATATTTGTAGAAACTGTCTGTGGTCGTCTTATATATCACATACTGGGACCAAGTTCTACTTAGAAAGCGAAATTTAAGTTTGGCCGCCGAATATATCCCCAGCAGTCAGCATGGGCGGCGCGGTATCATCGGACGTCATCAGCGCCACGGACGATGCGACCTTGATCAAACTAATGAAGGAGGTCAACAGCTCTCTATTATATCGCGCAACATCGCCGCGCTGTAGGCCATAAAAAAGGATCCGGCGCGCATTGACCGACTTATCGCGGCGGCCAAGGACGCCGCCCGAACCGAGTCTGGCACGGTTGCACCTGTGAAGAAAGCATCAGCCACCGAGCCAAAGGAGCCCGAGGCTTCAAACGATACCGTGGCCGCGAGTATAGCCTCTGAGTTGAATGCCTTGCGGACAAACCCCAAGAGCTTCCTCGTGCACTGTGAGGAGATGCTCAAAAACTTCGATGGCAAGATCCTCGCGATCCCGTCCGAGGGCATTCGCCTTCAGACGGACGAAGGCGCCACCGCTGTTGATCTGCTGTTGTTGCTTCTGTTTAGTCATGCACGTTGGCATAGGTCCAAGAATGCATCGCGTTTCTCAAAACCCAGGCAGCCATGCCGCCGCTAATGCTCGACGACAACCTTTCGAAGGCTGCTCAAGACCACGCAACAGATTTAGGTGAAAATGGCACCGTGAGCCACACCGGACAAGGTACGCTGCTCACTCCACGAGACCGGCGTGAGCCTCGTGAAGATGGCAGCTCGATGGTTCAACGTCTCGACCGCTATGGCGAGTGGAAGGGTTCCGTGGGCGGTAACACGTCGTCAATTGCATTGCAGATGCAGTGACCGTATCGCGTAGAGCTGCTAGCGTTCGGTCTTACAAAGCCGCGGAACATTGTGCTACAGCTGCTTGTGGACGACGGGGTACCGAGCCGCGACGATCGCCTCAGCCTCCTCGACGCCAAGTTCACGACACTCGGCATTGGGACGTGCGCTCACAAATTTCAGAAGTCGGTTTGCGTCTTAGACTTTTCTGGTGGCTTTGGCCCACTGGGTACGTTGTCGTTGACGGTCGTGTCGTGATGAGGAAACGTAGTGGAAAAGCTGCTGCAGCCCAAAACGGTGACTGTCAAGGGCGAACTCACGCCGGACGTGGAGCTCATTCTGCAAAGCATTCCATTCGAAGAGCTAAAGATTGAAGTCCGCGACATCCTCGCCCACTCGCCGTCGCAAACTGTTGCGCTGAACTACAAGCCCGGCTCCGTACCGTGTCACCAGCGTCTCGGGGCTTACTCGACCCGCGTAGATCGAGGTGACGGTCACCAACCCCGACGGCTCGAGCCAGATCAAGTCGGGCACCTGGGGTGTTGCCGCACCAAACTCGTCGTAGACCCAAATTCGTCGTAGACCCAGTTGGATGACACGATGTACATTTTGTGTTCGGTGCATGTCCCAGTCCCCGTCGAACTCCCGAACGAACTGGAGTAGCCGCCGATTGACGAGGTTTTCCCGACAACGCAGTCGACGTCGCGTCGACTTGGTTGTTGGCGGCGAGCATGGGTTCTTGAGGTGAAAAATCCACGGGGCAGCTGCGTCCGTATCGGACAGTTCAGCGGCAGAGCGTCGCTTTACCACAGAACACTGGCGTGGCAGGAGCGTCCGAACGCGCTGGAATTCACCTCTACGCCCACCCTACACGATTACAGTAGTGTGCGGCGATGGCACGTCTGAGAATAGACAAGATACTGGACATTAAACAGGAATTAGTTCACTCAGTAGTGGTTGTGGAATAAATAGTATCGTCGTGTATGCCATCTACACGTCACCAGAGCTCGGAAAAGTTTTGGCGGGGCACGCCGCGGAGGCCCACGGCCTTAATGACAAGAAGCTCGTCCATGGAAGGCGGCTCCGTCACGGGGCTGGTCCGGTCCACGTCGGGAGCAGGAAATACCGTCACGATTGGCGCAAATCTAACGGTCTTGGTCCGCGGGCGCTTCGGTGCCGGCGGTTCGAGCGCGCTGCGCAACTCGTTCATAGCGACAAGATAGCGCTGGCGCTCTTTAGCAATGTACTTGCGGGTGACTTCAGTTTTCAGAAGCAAGCTCCGCGCGGTGTCCCACTCGCGCGTGGCCTGAAGGAGGTCAATGGCCTTGGCCTGGTGCGCAAGCACAGTGGTGAATGCGACCTGGAGCTTGGCGAGCGGCGAGACTGCAGACCACATGAGCGAGGAGGCCGACTCGACTTTGGCGCGTTTGGCCGACGGGCCGGCCGACAGCGTCTCTGTGAACTCGCGCTTCATGAGCATGTTTAAAGAATGGCGCTGTAGGTGCGACGGCAACCAACACCCAATGAGAACCGTCGTAATCCGGCCGCGTGAGAAATGCGAATAATTTCCCAGGGTCTGCCGTGTGTTCCACGTGGGTTTTTCACCTGGGACAAATACGACGTGGGATTTCACACTTGTCGCACGTGGGAATTGCAGACCACACACGCCGAGCGCCTGGCAAACGGCAAAAGTTATGAAAAGCGACCGCACATAGAACGCGACCCCAGGGTCTATGTACGCACTACGACGGTTCTTTACTTCGCGCCCTTAGAGCAAGTTTGGCCGTGTTTTTGTTGGCCACGGATTTTCACCCATTGAACTTCAAGTTGGATGACACATAATCCAGGTGCCGGCTCGATTTCTCACAGCTCGGGGCACGTGTGACTGGTGAGAAAGAGGCTGAGGGCAGCGTTGGGACGGGCTGGCCATGTGCAGGAGACTTGTCGTTTGATTGCCGACGAAACGACCAAGACGAAACGAAGAATCGGCCTCGCCATACCCAAACTGCACATTGCGCGTTGGGGCCGACCCTGTCCTTCGGGCATGTCCCACTTCTACAGATTGCGGGAGCGATGACGCTGGAAGCTTCCCTCGGCTCCATTATGGTGATCTGGAGCGCCAGTTTGCTCAGGAAATAGTCTGCCCGAGTTGCAGAGCTCCCTGGAAGAGTGTCGCGCCCAATTTTGCGAACGATGGAAGCAAAGCTACAAGGTTTAGTACCCTCTCGATTCTCGAGCTCGAGTGCAGACCGCAGTCACCCTGCGACGCAAGCCCACAGGGCTTTCCTGGGAGTGACATTTAGTGGCGCCAGTGTGTTATCGCAAAAAGACTGCCATTTCGCATGCGCATTTGATTGGCTAAGAAAAACCCACTGTCTGACCAGTTTGATTAGAATCTCCCAACCGAGGTGGCACACGCGTCAACTTGTGCAGTTGCAGTGCGCCATGCATGCGAAGGGTGGTGGTGTTTTCATCGCGACTATGCTATAGTTGTGTACCATTGCGCCATCCATAGTGCACTGGCATACTACACACGGATCATTGGACTAGATAATTTGTATTGAGGCAGTCAGTGCTCTTCTTTGAGCACTCTGAAGCTGCGTCAAGGAGCGGGGAATGGACCAGCACTCGCATGTTGGCCCGAAATTCGTCTCAACAGCGAAATTCAGTGGCATCAAGTCGTTCTGTGTGGATTGTGCCATTATGACCTTTATTGCGCATGCAGTCTCATGATTTGGCGCAATGCGCAACACGAACTTGCCCTGTAACATCAGCTCGAATGCCTTGCGAAATTCATGGGGACAAATGTTGACCACTTTCGGGACATTCCTGCGATTGGCCAAAACTGGATGACTCAGTAATTCCACTCATTGGTTACCAAGGCAGTTACCAATGGGCTTTTGAACCAATCGGCGCCAGCAGGAGTGACTGCAGTCCACACCAGTAGATCAACTCGGCAATGCGAAAAGCGGCCAAGGGCGGCAGCGCTGGGAAAGGGTCTGCGACTGCAGCTCGGAAGCAATGGTTCGACGACGCGTCGCTCGCGCTCGTGACCAACGCCAAGGAGCGGGCGATCAAGGCACGAGGAAAAGGTGGCAAAGATGCGGCGCGAGAGGCCCGCGAGCGCTCGTCGCAGCTCTCGACAAGCGCTGACACTGTGGGCGTATCCTTCGCCGGCGCAGCTTTCCAAGCCGACTATTTCTCGTCCAAGTTTTCCAAACGCGGCCAGCTCGTGTACACCATTCTGGCGGACTTGTTCTCAAAAACACCGGGACTTGTACCACCCGCGGAAGTGGTGAACGTCGCGTCCTATGGCGGCGGCCCTGGCACGGACGCCGCAGGCGTCGTTTGGATTCAGCGCGAGTTCCTAGCGCAATCCCATGTGCAGTGTACTCTTTTCGATTACGAGACGTCTTGGAAACGTTATACAAAGACATTGGACGAGCTCTTCGGCCCGGCCGTCGATGTATGCTTCCGTCCGTGCGATGTCACGCAGCCGCTTGCCGCCGACGCAAACCGCCACGTGTGCGACGTTGAAGGCATGGACATTCTCCTTTTCTGCTATGTCTGCCATGAGACCTCAGCGCGACAGACCACGCTAGAATTCTACACGGACTTGGCGTCGCAAGCCAAACCTGGCGCTGTCGTCGTGCTCGCCGATGTCAAAACTACCTCCAGGCACTGCCTTGAACAAGTTGCGCAAGCTATGGGCGGCGCCCGACGCCTCACGCGACTCTCACTCTCCAAACCGCCTAACGCCGAAGCTATAGTGCTCCGGTTCGACTAGCCAACTCCATGTATTTAAGCTGTTGACCCTCTGGTCAGCAGCGACCACAACGCTCATGAACCCTCGTGTCTGAAAATAGTGTTAAAAAAGAAATGAGCCACCTGGAGACGAGTCCGCGGGTGAGCGTGCACTCGGTAGCTGGTGTCGGCTCCTGTTGCTACGTCGAGAGCCTAGACATCGCCTTCGACATTGGTGTTTGTTTCGGAAAGGCGCCCGGGCGCAAGCACGTGTTTGTGACCCATGGTCACATTGACCACATCAAGGCCCTCCCGGGGCACGCTGGTGAACGTGCGCTGTGCAAGGCGTCGCCCGCGACATACTACGTTCCGACGCATCTGGTGCCACACGTCCAAGCAATTCTTGCTAGCTTCGAGTGCATGCAGGAGGTCCCTGCAGCTTCTACCTAACGAAACCTAACTTGGCCACTAGGCAGCGATCCCAGCCACTATCATCGGTATCGAGGCTGGTTCTTGCATCCGCGTATCGCCTCGAGTGGTCGTGAAAGCATTTGCAACGCATCACCGGGTCCCGAGCCTCGGCTACGTAGCTTATACGGTGACAAAGCGCCTCCACGACGACTACAAGGGACTGCCGCCAAACGAACTCATCGCCCTTCGCAAAGCCAAAGTCCCCATCGATGTCGAAGTCGTCGCCCCAGCCGTCGCGTACACGGGGGACACAGAGGTTAGTTTTTTTGAACCCCACAACGACGAGCACTGTTCCGACTTCCTCGCTGCTCCAGTACTCGTCACGGAGGTGCCATCCATGTCGCTGTACTGAGCTCTCATATCGCCATGTCGTCTTAGTGCACGTATGTGGGCGATAAGACCGCACCAGCGAAGGCCACGGCACGCGGGCACATTCACGCGGATCAACTCGTCGCCATCGCGGATCGTTTCCGCAACGAACACCTCGTCCTGACCCACTTCTCGGCTCAGTACAGTCTCCGCAACCTAACCGCAACGTTGACGGACACAATGCGCTGCATGCCCCCAAGTGTGTGGCTCGCGCATGGCGACGTCTGGGCCGCCTTGTCCAAGGACGAGAAGGAGGCGACGGGGCTTTAAAATTAAAATCATCTACGAGTGCGCCTGCAAGTGCGCGTGCAACGTCTCGGCATCTTCGGCCGTCGCCGTGCGGATGCAAAAGGAGCTGATGGTGGAGGGGTCCATGACGATCTGCGCCACGACGTTCTTGGGTTTGAGCGTCGCCTGCACGACGGCCGAGATGAGCGAGTTGAGCAGAAGATGTGTCCCGGCCTTGAAGTCGCTCGTGGCGCGGCGCATGACGAGCCGGTCTTTCTTGGCGTCGCCGTCCATGGGACGGAGGATCTTGAGCGGACCCGCCCCGCACTCGACGTAGTTGCCGTCGGCGAACTTGAAGAGCTTCACTTGAAGCTAGACGTGGCGGCATAAGTACTGGCGGGTGGAAGCAAGTCAACGTACAAGCAAAATCACTTCTTCGTTCTCCTCACCCGTCATATGCTGATAGTCCTTGGGCAGCTCGACGACAGGGACCTTTACTGGCGCTTCGGCAATGGCCTGAGGACGCTCATGAGCACAACGGAATCACAAACAAGCTGATGCACCTCGCTGCTGAGGAAGTCTTCGTTGCCCGTGGAAGTCTCGGTCCACGCGGAAGCGCCATCCGTGTCGGTGGCCGCGCTCGCGACAGCACCAAAGGTTGCACCGAAACCTGCAGGCTTGGCGTCACCAAACCCCGTTGAGGTACTCGAAGTAGAAGCAAATCCTCCAAAGCCGGACGAGCTCGCAAACGCGCTGAAGCCCGAGCTTGCACCGAAGCCGGAGGTGGCAGCAGGCTTCGCAACCTATCCCGATCCATATCACGTCAGGTTGAAGGTTCACAGCCGGCAAGGATCGTACACCGAAGCCATTCGTGTTGGAAAATGCGGTGAAGCCCCACGAGGGTGTTTCGGCCTGCAACGAGATGAGGTGACCGTTAGTGGGATAGCCATCGTGCCTTCTTAGGGCTGTCCTCTTGCTTGGTGGGACTCTTGCGCTTGGGGCTGCTGCTTTCATTAGTCTTGGGCGTCTCGTCTACGTGCTCGGCGTGGACGTCTTCGTCGCCTTCCTGCCGTTGACGCTTTGCCACCGGCGAGGCCGAGGTCGGTACAGCTTTAGGCGACGCAGAGCTCATTTTTCTTTCGCCAATGCGAACCCAGCGCCACGTTACGTGTTGGTTGGCCACCTTTTTATCTCGCTATCCGGATACTCTGCGGCCATTTTCGCAGACTAAACGCACGCCACTTATTCCATCCAGCCCAGTCCTCCTCAATCCTGTGGGGCATCACACGTCGAGGCATGACGCAAAACTGGAAATGAATCGAAAGTGGGCATTTTACTATCAATTGAAAGTTGATGGATTGATGTCGTGCCACGGAGATATTTTATTGACAGCACTTCAGTTGCGTGAAATTAACCCTCGTAAGGATATCGGAAGACGCATACGGATGACGGAAGCTGTATCCGGCGACCGATGCTTTTGGTTTTGCAAAAGGACGGGGGATGGTCGAGTTCATTGTCGTTGACCGTCGGCACCTTGGGCCTCCACACCGCGGGTAGGCGCTGTCAAAACATGCAAGGCTTACGCGGTTAAAGACCAGACTGGCCTGCGCACGGGCAGAGGGTTTGAGTTTCGGAGTCGGTTGTGGCCGGAGGCGGCGCTGCTATCACCGCAGGCAAGGGCCGCGCCGCAAGGACGCGTACAGAAGAAGCGCAGTCGCAGCTGCAGGGCCGTCGGGATTCACAGGAGGCTCGCGCGCGCGGGTAGAGCACAGAGCCAGACCCGGTGTTGTGGTCAGCTACGCTTGTGTACGGCCGTGCAATCTTTACACTCGTCCCATGTTGGGCGACTGGATTGTAGGGTCGTGGGTGCAGGACGGGGCAAGTCGGTGCTGGAGTGTGCTCTTGGAATAACGATGGTGTCGAGGGTGCGTCAGGAGGCGGTGTAGTAATCTTTACCGTGTTCGTTTGAGCTTTGGCAAGCCGAAGTGACGCACCGTCCTATTTGTATCTTTCGTGTAATGCACTCTAGCACGTGGGTGCACTGACGGACCTCCCATTGCTCATCACCGTCGTCGTACGCAATGAAGTACTGCGGTGGCTTGGAAGCTCGCACGATGCCATGAAACCACGCCTCTTCAGCCGCCCAGTAAACATCGACCTGGTCTCCCACAGCAAAGACAGGGGGGCTGTCGCTCTCGGCTTCGAACGACACGTCTTCGTAGATGATGCTACTCGGAGCATGGCTGGCCTCCGCCACGTGGTCGTCGAAATCTTCAAACGACTCGTCGTAGTCGCTCATTTTGAATCCAGTGGTCCTCCCACGAACACTGGCAAATATTTAAAACGGATGGAAGTTGATGCGTTCATCAACCTAATTCTCGGATCCTCGAGCTCTGCTTCTCGCACACTTCCTCCGCAACGCTCTGGTGGACCGACGGCAACTGGAACCCGACACTGGACGCACTCCAAGTTGCCGCTGGACTTGAAACTCATGGGTGCCGTCCATACTATTATGTTATAACAACACAATGGACCCAGCGCAGTGCAATATTGCAGAGGTGCGGGAAGTGTGCAGTGTCATAACAATAACCTGTGGATGTTACAATGGGTGAAACGTCGGGTGTCGCGCACCTGGGATATTTTATTTCTTTAATCCCAGGTCGGACATTCGATATTAAAATCGCTGCCATCGGACTGAGGAAAAGGACGAAATAAATAAGCCGCGCTGTAACAGTTTTGAAATGAGCCTCGGATATCGAAATCCTCAGTTTCCGTTGGGGGCTTCCGCCGACGACTCCCGACGGTCGGCCATGCCCACCTCGCCTCGTGCTGCGCTCCTCCTCGCCGCTGTCGTTCTTTTCGGGCTCCATGTGTACGCAGCACGGACTGCAGGAGTGTACAACAATATAGGCAATGTTGCGCCCAACGCCGACTACGACACGTACGGACCCATCGACGCTGTGTACACGTGGGTAAACGGCTCAGACGCTGCGTGGCGAAGCGTCAAAAACGAGTGGCACCTCAAGTGGCTGTCGGAGATCTATGGACGACCGATAAAGACGAACCCGCGTACCAAAGACTCAGCGGCGTCCGAAAACCGGTTCCGCGACAACGACGAGCTCCGATACTCGATTCGATCGCTGCACATGTTTGCGCCGTGGATCCGGCACATCTACATCGTCACAAATGGCCAGATTCCTAGTTGGCTTGACACCACCAACCCTCACGTGACAGTCGTGCCGCATGCATCGATATTCCCTAACGCCTCGCACCTGCCGACGTTTGCGTCGCCGGCGATCGAAGCGAACCTTGACAACATTCCTGGATTGTCGGAACACTTTCTGTACTTTAACGACGAAGTACTCTTGGGCGCCCCCGTCACGCCCGAGGACTTCCTGAGCAAGCAGGGAACACAAAACGTCTACATGTCATGGGAAATTCCTCCATGCAACGATGGTTGCGGCAACTGGATGCTTGGCAACGGCGTCTGCAACCAAGCATGCAACGTTGAAATGTGCGGCTTCGACCACGGCGACTGTGCTTGCGACAAAGCAGAGGCCCCCGTGGTACGTCGTGTTGTTCCCTGTGGACTCGGTTCTCAACGTGCTGACTGCCCTAGGTGGCTGCAAATTGGCTGCCCATTTGCCGCGCGCCGGACCAGCTCTCGACAGAAACGACTGCTCCGCCGTGCGCAACAGGCTGCGATTGGGCTGCGCTCGGCGATGGCACTTGCAACGCCCAGTGCAACTTTGCCGAGTGCGGCTTTGACGCCGGTGACTGCGGCGCCCGTGCCCTCGACGTGCTTCCACGTGCGACGTTTGCGCCGTCGACAACGGACGCTGCGCTGCTTGTGGACCCTGCGAGCTACGTTGTCGTTGTAAACACGTCCACGCCCGCGATCCGCGCCACCGTTGGCGACGTCGAGATGCCACTCGTGACAAGGGCCGTTCTCGTGCCCGAGTCACCTCTGCTGCTGCTGTTTCTCTCTCGCGACGCCCCGCGCGCAGTCGCCACGGTGGTCATTTCGCGCGACCCGGCGGCGCTCCACCTCCAAGTCGTACCGTACGGCCGCAAAACGCCCGTCGGCTACTCGTTCGTTGCGACAGCCGCCGACGCCCTGGACCTCGAGCGTGCTATCGTATCCACCGCGGACGACCAGATGACGGCCATTCACTTGCCGTTTGGAGCGCTGCCCGCGGCGCAAAGCCCCGTGGAGGTTGCCGTGGACGACGCCCCGGTCGTCGTCTGCCCCGGGGTGGATGGCCCGGCGGCCTCGCCCGACGGCGCCTGCCGGCTGAACGCGACGGGGCTGTTGGTCCTTGCACCGGCGTCGGCGCGCGTGTGCTTTCGCAACAGCGGAACCAGCGCGTGCCTGGATGTGGCCGCAAGCCCGCTCGTAGTGGCTGCAACCATTGCTGACGCCGACGCCTACGCACTGCCCAAGACCAAGCACGAGTGCGCGTGGTGGGAGTGGTGCTCCGTGGCTTACCCGACGCTTGCATCACGCTGCACGACGTCCGCTACCAAGTTGCTCGTCGCCAAGGACGAGGGCCTCGCTCAGGAAAAAGCGATCACGCTCTGCACGCGCATGGGGGCGGATCTGGCCTTTGGGCCGTTTTCGCGCGAAGAGACGCAGCCGCTGCTCAACAAGGTGCGTTGCCAACTCGGCATCACTCATGGACGCGCGTAGATGTGCCGCATCATGAACACGACGGAGCCGTTGCCGCACTGGCTCACGGGTTGCGGTGCGACGCCGACGCCGACGCCCATCAACGCGGCGATCGCGTCCGCAGACACGTTCGGCGACTCGCTCCGACACGTCAACAAGCTGTACGACACGGCGTTCGGCAAGGCGCTCAAGGCGCGGCGCGTGCCATCACACATGCCGCACTTCATTCAGAAGCGGCTCTTCCGTGAGCTCAAGGCGCGCTACGCGGCCGAGTTCAATGCGACCTCTGCGCATCGCTTTCGACACCCCGAAGACATGCAGTTTGGCTTTTCGTACATGCACTACGTCATGAACCGGCGGGCCCTGCACCCGCCGACCGCGACACCCGAGGTGTTTGCGTCGCTCATCGACGTGAACCAGAACGGCTACCTCGACGGTCACGAAGAGGCCAACGCAATTGCGCTTTTCCCCGCTGGGGACCAGCCCGCGGTGGCGGCCGCGCTCGATGCCTGCCGCGCGACGGCCAACGGCAGCGTCACCCTGCGCCACGTGCAGGAGGCGTGCCCAGTGCTTGACCGACGCCTCGGACTTGCGCCGGCCGAGCTGCTGCCGCCCGCGACGCGCACGCTCTCGGAGGAGCAGGTGACCTTCCTCATGCTTGGCGAGTCCATGGGTGCCTACGGCCAGCTCTACCGCGCGCGCTCGCGCCGGACCAAGTTTGTGTGCATCAACGACGACATGAACAACCCGACGCTCGCGGTGGGTTGCGGCACTGGACGCAGGCTCACATGTGTGTAGTTCCGCACGATGCTACACGACTTCTTCGAGCGACGCTGGGGCACACCGTCGCCCCTGGAGCTGCAGGACAATGGCGACCTAGGAAGCCTCGAGGAGCTCGACGCGGCCGCCGACGAAAAGCCGCGCCTGCGCGCGAGCAGCCAGGCAGTGGACGTAAACCTGGCCGGGCTCTGGCCGTACCAACTGGGTCTCGCGCTCGTGTCCAGCGGAATTCTGTACTTCATCGGCATGAAGAAGCGATGGCGGACGCTCAGTCGGTCGTGGAGGCCCAAGACCGCGGTGCATTAATAGCTCTAACTTATGATTGCGTGATTCTGGATAAGTTGCGTGTGATTAGCCTTCACAACCCGCAAAAGATGATATCCAACACATGTGTTTTGAGAGGGCGTTACGAGCGGTGTCTTGTATTGTTTTTGCTCTGTGGGCGCGATGACGAAGACAAGCGCCAAGGCCCGAGCCAAGTCGGCGGCGCCACGCGTGGCGTGGCGCACGGTGGTCCTGGGCGTCGGCGGCGCTCTTGGCGCGGCCGCGATCGGCTTTCTCCTGCTCCTGCTTCACGTGGATGAAGTGGACCCGGGGTATTACGTGGCACAACGGTATGGTAACATCGGCAACATTGACCTCGCGAAGGACGCACCCTTCATGGGCTACGGCCCCATTGACGTCGTGTATACGTGGGTCAACGGCACGGATCCGCGTTGGAAGAAGGAGAAGAATTTCTACCACCGGCGATGGCACGCCGAGATCCACGGCGAGTACTTCAATGAGACCGATGAGGCCAATGTCGTTGACGCGTCGGCCGCCGCCACGGAAAACCGGTTCCGCGACAACGAAGAGCTTCGGTACTCGCTGCGGTCAATCGAAAAGTACGCGCCGTGGGTCCGCCATGTGTTCCTCGTAACGGATGGCCAGGTCCCGAGCTGGCTCAACACGGATTGCCCTCGCCTCACGGTCGTGCCCCACCGCGAGATGTTCACCAACACGTCACACCTGCCCGTGTTCTCGTCACCCGCGATCGAAGCCAACCTGGACACGATTCCTGGCCTCGCTGACCACTTCCTCTACTTCAACGACGACGTTTTCCTCGGCGCGCCCGTGACACCCGAGGATTTCATGAGTCCATCCGGCGTGCAAAACATCTATCTCTCGTGGGAAGTCCCCGAATGTGCCCCCGGCTGCAAAGAGCACTTCCTCAACAACGGCGCCTGCGACGCCATGTGCAACGTGACGGCCTGCGCCTTCGACATGGGCGACTGCGGCTGTCACGAGGTCCCACACCCGGTACGCCCCCAGCCCTGCCCCACCGCGCTTCATCCCTTGGTAGGAGAACCCGCTGCAGGAACCGGATGTATTCTGCTCTGCACCGCCCGAGGGCGAGGTCGCGGAACCCCCGAGCTCGCCGCCGCCGACTCCGACCGACCCGCTGCTCGGCCACTTGTGCGTGGACGGCTGCACGTACTCGTGGATTGGAGATGGCGTGTGCGATCATCGCTGCAACGTGACCGAGTGCGCCTTCGATGGCGGCGACTGCGGCATCAGCCTCCTGGAGCTGCTGCCGACGGTGAACGTGCCAGCTAACTCCTCGCAGTTCACTCTTGAGGTGCCACTTGCCGTGCCCGTCGTCGTGGTTAACATCTCGGACGTCTTCGCTTTCGTGGACACAGCAACGCTTGACAGCGACGCCCTCGTGCGCCACGCACTGCTGCAGGAAGCCGACATGGGCCTCGTGCTTGTGCTGGCACGGTCTGACTCAAACGGCAGCCCTACCAACGTCTCGCGCCTGGCGCTGACCGGAGAGCCATCCCGCGCTGACACCGACGACGCTGTCGCCGACCTCGCGCTCAATATCATGCGCGGGCTTAAGCCGCTGCCCCGCGGCCGGTACACACCCGGCACCTCTGCGGTCCTCGACCTTGCAGACATTGAGCTCCAGCGCCAAGATGCTAACGCGTCCCTCGTGGATCTCGAGGTCGCGCTGCCGTTCTTCGTGGTGCCGGACTGGGGCGTCGACGTCCGCGTCATGTCAACTTGGACGGCCCCCGACGGCGTCATGTCGTTTGAGGCGCTGTGCCCCGCCATTGCCCCAGAGACGCCCGTAGCCACCGATGCTGCGGCTGACGGCGCCCGCAGCGACTGCTTCAAGGACGAGAACCACCTGCGCGTGCGGTGGACATGGAGCGCCCCGGCCACCCCCAGCGGTGTGCTTGCGGGTCAGGTTTGTGTGTGGAACGGCCCCGCGAGCAGCTGCGTCGCCGTCGCACTCGCGACCGGCGAGGGTTTCGTGGTGCACCCTCAGACCCGGGCGGAACCGTGGAACGGCGTCTTCGATCAGGGCGAAGACTGTCTGCTCGTTGACTTTGCCGCACGAGTGCTCGGCGGCGTTCTGCGCGGCAACTGTCCCCCGCGCCCCGCCGCGCCAGCGGTAGTTGAGGAGGCGCCGACGTCGATGCCGCCGCCCGTGGACCCATTCGTGCACGAGCAAGCCGTGCTCATGTGCCGGCAGCTCGCGAGCCGCCGTCAGAAGACCGCAGCCGCCGAGGCCTCATGGGTACGTCCTTTGCACCGGCCTAAACTAACGCACGCAATAAACTAGTGGCGTGACGTGGCGCAGCACTTCAAGGCCAAGCTCGGGCTCGCAACTGTCGTGGCCGTGAACACGTCGGCGTGGTACAGCGAGGTGGCTGACATCGCCACATGCGCTGCGTACTTTGCGCTGCGGCCCGCGGAAGTGTCGGCAACGCCGCTACCGCCGCCGGACGCCGCTGCCGCGGCCTCCAAGGACACCTTCGGCGACTCGCTGCGCCACGTAAACAAGATCTACAACGCCGTGTTCGGGAAGACGCCGACTCCGGACCGCCGGCGAGTGCCGTCGCACATGCCTCACTTCATCCAGAAGCAGCTTCTCACGGAGATGAAGGCGCGGTGGCCGCGGGAGTTCAATGCGACGTCGGCGCATCGCTTCCGCCACCCAAAGGACATGCAGTTCAGTTTCTCATACATGTACTACGTCGTGAACCGCCACCTCCTGCACCCACCGACGCTTGAGGATGTCTTTGCCGAGTACATCGACTTGAACCGCGACGGTCGCATCGACGACCACGAGGTGCTGAGCGTCGCGGCGCTGCTCACGACCGCGGAGCACCCGGCGGAGGCCGACGTGGCGGCCGTCAAAGCGTGCTTGGCGCCGCCACCTGTGGAGCGTGTGCTCGTCGCAAACGAGGTGCGTCGGGGCGGCATCATTCGGGTCACCGAGACGACGCAGCCACACAAGACGCTCGAGAGCTTGCGCGCCTGCGGCAACGTGACGGCGCAGCTCATCGCGACGGCAGCGGCCCGGCGCCCCGCCATGCACCGCTTCGTCTCGGAGGCAGAGGTGACTTTTCACATGCTGAGCGACCAGTACCGCACGGCGTGGAACCAGCTACTCAACACACGCGCGCGCCGCACCAAGTTTGTGTGCATCAATGACGACATGAAGTACCCGTCGCCCGCCGTGAGCGGAATCCTAGGCGACCTCTTTAACTCGCTCTGGCCAGACCGCTCCCAGTTCGAACTGCCCTTCGGCCTCGCCAACAAGTACGGCCACGTGGACGAAATCGCGGCCGGTCGTCGCAACCAGTGGCAGATTGGCGCCGCGGCCATCGCGGCTATCGGAGTGCTCTACGCAGTGCTTCTCTGGCTCATGACCGCCGACGCCAAGGAGGAGGACGACAGCTCGAAAGCCACCGTAGAGTAGAGCTGTCGCCATGATTTATAGATGCAGCACGCTCGCGGGCGTGCCCAGTAGACCGTGTGCCTGCTCAGATGTGTCCGCCTTGGGGTCTGGTGAGGGCCTTCGACTTGTTGGCAGGGAGTGGTATGAATGGCGGGGTCCCGACGTCGGTGTCCAGCCGTTGTCGCCTCGTGAGCGGGGCAAAAAGCGCGTCGCGCGAGTGATCGCGGCCTCTTGGGTTGTCGTGGGGTTGGCTGGCCACCGTCGGCGCAGGGATGATGGCGCTCGATTATGGTTCGCGGAGGAAGGGAGTAATCGCGGTGCGACCGTTGCAAGCACCAGTCGTCGTCGACTCTCGAGAGCCGGTTGCGGTGCCGTCGCCAACGGAACATCCGCGGCACTCGACATCCAAGCGCGCGATCAACAGTCTGCGCCGTAGACGGTACCCTGGCACCAACACTCGGGAGCTTCACAGACAAGTTGCTCATTGTTGCATTGGCCATGGAAGACACGCGGCTGCTGGCATCTGCCCCGCCCACCGCGTACGACGCGACGGACTTAGAGAAGGCGCCCACGGAAGCCCCCGCGAGTCCCCGGGAGGAGCTCGTTCCGCTGCTCCAGCTGGCCTGGCCTATGGTACTGCTGCCACTGTCCCGGGTTGGGCCCTCACGCCGTCTAGTTTGCGTCGTTCGCTATGGAAATGCTGCCGGGGTTCCTTTCCGTCGCTCTTGTGGGCCACATCGAGTCGCCGCACACCAAGGAGTTCGTCGACGCCGCGACGCTCTCCACGGTGTTCCTGAACGTCTCGGGACTCTCGGTCGGACTGGGGCTGGCTTCCGCCATGGACACGCTGTGCGCGCAGTCCGTGGGCGCAGGCAAATCGCACCTGCTCGGCATCTACCTCCAAAGCGGCATCATCGTTCTCTCGTATGCGTCCCTCCATAAGCTCGTGGACTCAACCCCATGCCAGGCTCGCGTACGTTCCCATGGTGCTGCTCAACTGGCACACGACCTACTTCCTCGACGCCCTCGGCCAAGACGCCACGGTGTCGGCGCTCGCGGGGAATTTTTCCCGCGTCACCGTGCTCTGCCTCCCGAGTCTCTTCTGCTACGAGCTGCTCAAGAAGGTGATGCAGGCCCAGGAGGTCGTCGATGTCATGGTGTTCATCGCGGCAGCGAGCAACGTCGTTTACGTCGGCGTCGGCTACTACCTTTGCTATCATACGTCACTCGGTACGCCCGCCTCGATGCTCGACCAACGCGATGCACGCTAGGCTTCCTCGGCGCCGCGTATGCGCGGCTCGTGAGCAACTTTGTCATGCCGCTTCTTGTCCTGCCGTACCTCGCATGGAACCCTGTGCATCGAACGTGGTGGGCCGAAGGCGAAACCTTGGGCACGCAGTGGCGCGCAGCTCTTGCCCACGTGTCCGAATTTATTGTGTTCGGCGTGCCCGGTAAGCGGTTTCTCGCAACACAACTCACGTTGCCGCGATAGGTATGCTCATGATGCTCATGGAGTGGTGGGCCTTTGAGATCGTGGCCTTGATGGCTGGATGGATGGCCGACCCGGTTCTCTCGCTCAGCGTGCACTCGGTACCAGCCACCTTGTTCGAACCTGAGTGTACTATCGGCAGTAGGTGCTTGTCAACTTGGTCTCGGTGCTGTACAGCGTATTCTTCGGCATATCGGAGGCGGCTACGATCCGTATCGGCACTGCTCTTGGCGCCAACGAGCCCGCGCGCGCCAAGGCTATCGCGGTGGCCGCATTCGTCGCTGCCTTTGGTTCGGCGTTGGGTGTCGCTGGGATCTTGCTTTGCACGCACAACGTCCTTCCCGCGCTCTTCATCAACGACCCCGCGGCGATTGCGTAGGCTTACTATACCAGGCGCTGTCTTCACCCCCACGTAGACAAACCCAGCGCATGCTCTTCTTCTTTGCGATGTTCGAGTTGGTTGACGGCTCCAATTGCATAGCGCAAGGCCTCTTGCGCGGCATGGGACGCCAATCTATCGGTAGGAAGCTGGCTTGCGTCGGAGCTGAAGGGCGGGCTAGGCGCATTCGTCAATGCTATGGCGTACTACGCCGTGGGCATTCCCGTCGCGGCCGTTGCGGGGTTTGCTTGGCACATGGACATCGAAGGACTCTGGCTCGGCATCACGTTTGGAATCTCCACGGCTTGTGTTGTGTTCGTCTACACCATCTTCCGCACCGACTGGCGCACCATGGCGGACAACGCCGCCGAACGAATGGCCGAGTAAGTGATCCATTCTTCAGTATAGACACTTCCATTGCAAAATGTACAATTGTAAAGCAATAAGCATCATCGAACAAGTTGCAGCGATTGGCGCCACCGCGCCGCGTCTGACGGTGGAGGCGGCACAGGACGCTAGCTGCTGGAAGAATCCTTTTGGCCATGCAGCCACAGCCTTCACGCGGCCTACTAACAGACACACAAGTATGCAATAACGGCAATGAACTTGATAAAGGAGACAAGGGAGTGCAAATGGTGATCATCGGGCGTGCTTGAGCTTGTAGCCGTCGCTGGGACTAGCTTCGAACAGCATGCGGTGCTGAGCGTAGGTAGTGCGGTGACCTTCTCGTTCGTGGTAGTACCACGTTGCGAAGCGGGTGACATCGTACGGCGGGAGATCCTTGGCCCAGCGCACAGCTCCGAGGGCCTCGGACTCGAGCATGCGGTCGATACGCTCGGCCGACGACTTATCGGTCCAGCCAGCCATGTCCAAAACCTGAAAGGTCCCCACCGTCGTCATGCGGCACATGACGAGGCCATTTGGCAGCACCTCGTCCCGAAAATGAGCCCTAGACACGTTGTTAGCCAAAGGCATCGATCCTTACACGTACGTGGAAAACATCCACAGTTGATCGAGGTTGCCCACATATATCGCAGTGTGGATGTAGTAGTCATTGCCAATGCGAATGCGAAAGCACGTCTTGAAGATGGTTAAAGGATTCACCAGGCGCGAGTCGACTGCTTCGCACTGGAAGACCATGGTATCGGGGGATTTGTTCACGATCTACGCCAAGGTTAGTGCTGACCAGCTGCAGAGCTACCTTGATGTTTTGGAACCGCTTGTAGATCGTCTTGAACTTGTGCTCATCCGAGTACACGCTCCATATTTGGTCGTACACCTCAAGGGCCCGCAAGCTGCCGATCCGAGTCGTAACGCAAATCGAGACCGCGTGATTTGCATTCCCGCCCACCTCCCGTGGGAAGACGGTCGTGATGTGCCAGTGTTTGTCAGGCGCCGGGACACCCATGTCGAAGTTGCTGCGCTGGATAATGCCAGCAGTTGCTTCGGCCTTCTTGGTCAGGTTGATAAAGATGTTGTTGAGGACGGATCGTTCGAAAAGCCCCGGCGACGTCAGTAGCATGTAGCCTGGTAGAGGCTGTCGAAGCTCGATGCACAGCCATACGACGTGTGGGCCGAGGTCCCTGGCGCTGTTCCGAAGAACGTTGTTGCTCATTTCAAGATCATGTGCCTCCTTATTAAGCACCTGGAGGTCGGCAGCGCGGCTTGTCCTCGTCAAAAACGCTAGGAACCGTTCCAAGGAGCTCCCGACGTCTTCCATGATGTCGGTGCACTCCTTCATACAGCCGCGTTGGTACAATGATGTTGCCCGCTACGACGAGATTAGGCCTCCAAGAAGGCAACACGCGCACCGCAAAGCCTGCACGGCTACGCTTTCGAGCCGCCATCGCGTCGAAGAGAACTTCGCACGCGGCCTTTTCCCGCGCGAGGGAAACAGCGACGTTGTACATCTAGCCAACGGATGTCAGTGGGTCGACTGTCCAAAGACGCACCATGGCCACAGCTGGGTTGGCACGAGAAGCACAGGTGAAGTTGGCAGAGTAGAGCAGCGGCTCGTTGGATGGTTGAAGGGCGAGACTCGATGGCATTGCGCTAAAAGTTAAGTGACGAATGACGAAGCCGAGGTGTCCGACTTTTCCGTGGCCTTACTGTAGGGAGCGTGGTCCCTTCTTCAACGAGCGGAGCCCCCTCTTCTAAAGAATGAGACAGCTCGGCACGCCTTGGACTAGATTCAAAACAATGTTAACACCGAACGAGCGTGGCAAGTTTTAGGCCCCACAATGACGAAATGTCAATCGGATAGCCCCAAATTGCATAGTAAAACTCATAGAGTAGTATGACGTGGCGCGATTCCGAAGGCAGTGTATCGGCACACTGTCCAATGCTGTCCTGCCACCACAAGGACATGCTACTCATTTCGACGTCGTATTGTCAATCGGCAAAGTAACTTCTTTGGCTACTACTGACGAACCCAGCATCCAGGCTCGTACTATAGCTAATTCGTCAAAGTCGCCGTGGTCAAGCACTGGAAATCTAGTGGGCGCTCCATCCTTTCCTTTGTTACATTTGTTTGCAGCCATCTACGTCAAACCTGATGCAACGCTGCGAGGCCGTATCGCCACTCCGAATCGTTCGGATCGGTGGTCGGGGTCATCGGGGAGCTATTTGCACCCAGTGGGCAACTGCTTTTCTCCACAGTACTATTTCTTCCCACTGCTGCAGACCGATCTGAGCACCTTCAATATCTCAGCATTCCGTCGCATGCATCACAGCACAGCCTGTGCCCACAAGACAAACTTTATTAACCATTCGCTCTTGTGTGTTGCTTGGGGATAAATGACGGCACGGTAGTTCGATGACGACGCTAGAGTTCGAGGCAAATCACTCTGCGAGTTCTTTCCCACTCAGTCATAACCAAACTCTCATAGGCTGTAATTGCAGCTTGCCAACGCCGCAGCACTTGGACAACCAACCGCGGATACCTCGGTCGCCAGAGCTTCTTTCACCTTGAGCGTCATCCGGAGGCTCGGGGTTCAACACACAAAGCTGAACCTTTTGCTTACATTTTCCAAGGTTATGACGTGGCTGAATTGTAGACAGCGTTTCATGTGCAACCTTCAACGACCTTGTAGCAAGCGCAAGGCCTCGAGTCAGGCTCAAGAGAGCATTGGAACCGTTGCCGCAGCGTCTCGGCCTCGGGGGTGATCTCGGTGGAATGCCAAGCACCGTCGAGCACGTCGAAGTGAGCCGAATGAAGAAAGTCGATCACGTCACGGCCCAGTAGGTGATTTGCGCCACTGGTGACGTGCAGACCGCCCCATCTGGGGCAGGGTTCGACCTTGAAGAATCCTGTCGCCTCGAGAAAGTTTTTGTCGCCCACGACGCGGAGGGCCCTTCTGCAAAATATGACTTTGAGATCATTTCTTACACAATCACGGAAACGCTCACATGCGAACAATACTCCGCAGCTCGTGATTCAGGAAGCACAAGTACACTTCGAAAGGAGTTTCGATGGTGCGGCATCGACGTACACCGGGTCGCTTGCCTCTAACGTGCTGATTCGAAGGACGATGGCGTTGGTTTAATTGTTGCTGGGCTAGCCGTAGAACAGCATGAACCGGTGGACATGTTTCAATGTACCATGCAGTCGCGAAGGCATATGCCATTGCGATAAGAGGGGAACTTGGCCCGCATCGCTGTGGTTGTACCAGAGGATGCACCCGGTGTTTTTTGGTGCGTCCCAGGCTAGCAGAAGCGGCGTTGCACGCGGTACAACACCATGACCTCCTCCACGTGCGTTCAGATCGCCCACTTCACCACGTAGGTGCATGCGCCAAGCTGCAAGGCAATTGAGGCTGTCGTCGCCGCAATCAACTTAAAGACGTGCTCCAGAAAGACCGTCGAATAGAAGCGTGGGCACTCGCGACAGACTCGGCGGCACTCAGATGTTGTGCGCGAGGCAGTGCTTGAAGATTTGCTGCCGCAGCCATGCTATGGCCAACAGCTTGCTGTCAATGTGCTGGTGACGCTTTTGGAGCACCCTTGAGTGACGTCGCCCCTTAATCAAAGCTTCGAGCCGAGCGAGGCGCTTAAACTGAACACCGATCTAGTTCCACCCATTGGACAACGCTAGGGATTCTGCGTACACGTCCTCCGTCTCGCTTAGCTTTTCTTGGTGGCACGGCTGGTGCGAACTTGTGCTCGAGCTGCATTTTGTCATGCGTCATCTCGTCCAACTCGCTCTGATGTTGCGAGAGCTCCTAACGCATCGATTTGCAGCAGATGCACGAGAACAATTGGAGCAGAAGGTACCTGAGCCAAGGCGGCGAAGGGCGTCGCAGCGAGGATGGATCCGGCGGGTCCAAAATGCGAAAATGTGGCGATCGTCAAGGTGCAAGTCGGTGTGCCCCGGTGCATTGGCGCTAGAGCTAATTTTAGGCTCAGTACCATGTTCCTCGACGATGCATCCCGGGCGCAGAACTTCCGGCAAGTTGGGACCAGGCACGGCGGCAGTCTACGCAAGGGCCACGCTCAGGTGCGATCAAGCCACGATCGGTACCAGGTGCGGCGCACGCAACAACTCATGGCCTCACCCTCAACCTTCCTCTAGAAACCCACGGCATCAATTCCGTCCAAGTTTGAAACCATTTTGAACGCCGGCGAGCGCGAGACGAATGCGTTTGGGAGCCGCACAAACCGGTTTGGGGACGCTGAGGTCCGTCCACAGGAGAGCCGCTGTTTCACCCTTGTTAGAACGAACTCCCAGGACCTGGAGCATACTACAAGCCACCGACGCTCCTCGTGACGACAGAGATGTCCGGCAGCGTTTCCCAGAAAGGTTACGGGACGGGCTTCGTCTCCAAGGTACTACCGCCTTCGAATGTCTGGAGAAATTGCCGTGCAGGTCAAACGCTTCTCGAATCAAACATACGAGGCCGTTCCTGGCCCCGGGCAATACACGGCAACATTGTGAATCCCGCTGCGCACCTCCCTAGTTTGCTGATGGCGGAATAGACCCGAGAAGCCGTCGTTCAACCGCCGTATCGGCCTCAGCAGCTTCGCCTCGACGGTGCCTGTCCACCCATATTAAAGAGTCTTACGCCAACGCAGGAACGCCCCAACAATCAGACAGCGGCGTCGGTACCCGGTCCGGGCAACTACAACGTGCGCGAGCCGCGACACAACGCCCCGAGCGGCCGCAGCGCGTTTGTATCAAAGTCTAACCGTGGGTTCCTTCCGCGCGCCGATGGCCCAGCTCCTGGTACGCTTATATATCTCCATGCAAACCCCAAGCTCCGGCTTCAGGGCAGTACGAGACACAGGTCGATCTTGGGCGGGACCACGACTGGGATCGCCCCCAAGGCATATTTCGCTCCAACGTCAAGCGCGTCGAGACTCCAAAAACGCTGGCCGTTCCCGGTTGGATTGCTCTCGTCGCCATTCAACACTAACCAACTGCCAGGCCCCGGGGCATACGGTGTCGAGGCCGCCGAAAAGCACCTGCTGCGGGACACAATCGCGCAGGCGCAAGCTAGTAGCATGTTCAAGAAGGGCGCGGCGGACCGCTTTGGCCACCTGAGCTCTCGCAAAGGCGAGGTGCTCGACGTGCCAGGTCAGCACTAGACTGTTCGACATCCCTGAAAGCTTTCGCTAGGCCCGGGGGCGTATGACGGCAATGCTCTGGGCTCTTCCGCGGCAATCTCGTCCGTGTTTAAATCGTCGACGAAGCGAGGGCACGATTTGCAGCGAGGCAAGGCCCCTGGACCTGGTAAGTACAACTGCAACCGGGCGCGGACTCACGCGCGGTAGCCTTCTATAAGCCCGCTGTGAGTCCGACAAAGAAGTCGCATCTTTTGAACGGGACCAAAAAGTGGCTGTAATAATGCTACTTGGAAGCACGAAAGTTTTCGAAGTACCGTGCGACCTGAGCCATGCAGAGGTCCTGGGTCGCCTCGGGCAGCTCGTGCGTCGTCGTTCCTGATGCCATCGATGAGAAACCTGCGCCAGTTTGGCACTCTTTAGGCTACCGGGAACGCCTTGTACATGCGTGTATGGCGGGATGATTTCGTCCGATGGAATTATTGTGTTGTCGGCGATGAAACAGCAGTCGCGAATGATCACCCGTTTGCCCTGTCCGCAAGTATGCATCGTGCATGCAGAGGATCGACACGTACGATGACGCAGTTCTTCCCAATCTGGACGCACGATCCAATTCGCGCGGCCTCGATGATGGATCCCTCGCCGATGTAAACATGGTCGCCAATCGTCTGAGGGATGAAGAGCATGCCCCTGACCACAGAGCATAAGGCATCGCGAACAAGATGAAGATGCTGGTACGTTGCAAGGAGCTTGGGTGGTGGCTTGAGAACGCAGGCTTCCCGAATAATGCACAGCTTTCCGAGCGAGATCTTGGCTAGATCACCGCGCAAGATCGTTGACGCATTGATGATGGTCTTGCCCCGGAGCAGGATGTTCTTCGTGCAACAGAGCGTCGAGTCCCGGCTGATCTTATTGCCCTAAGACGCAAATGTGTCAGGGTAGCAAGTCGTGCTGCCCGTACCGAGGCCGTGCAGATGTAGTGGTCCGCGTCGAAGAAGACGGCGCTCGGCTCGATCTCGGCGTTCATTGCTCCCTTCGAAAACCTTCCAGAAATCATAGCATGCGCAGTTGGAGGTAATGAGACTTGATGCACTCGGGCTGACGTGGCAAAGCAGCTATCAACTTCGGCCATCCCTTGGGACTCTCAAGGCATCCCGCGCTGAGACCCCGGTACATAGAAGCCTTCCTCGATGTTCAGGTGCATGGGTCCAAGGAAAGTGTTGTGGAGATGTATTGACGCATTTCACTATATGGCGAGTTCCAGTCCATCACTGCATCATCCGCCACAGCCGCGGCCGCCAGCGAAAACGGAGCAAGCTGTTGGTTCGTACAGCGCGAGGGTCATGGCGACGATGCCCACGACAGACGCCGCGACGAGGATCGCAGTGATTGCAATGGATATATTTCGGCTGGCCTTTGTCCCATGCACAACGTGGGCCACTCGGGTCTCTCGTCGAGCAGCAGCTCTGTTTGCTGGCATGAGGAAAATGGCTGTGATGGTGGGAACAAGATTGAGTGCGTACGAAAAGATGTAGGTAGATGCCATGTCGGAACGCACGGCATCCGAATCACCCGCGATACGCTGCGGCGTGAGGTGGAAGAAGGCGCAGTACCACGTGGAGAGGGTCGTTCCGACGATGTGCGGCATGGTGGTTGCGACGGCTGCGGCGACGTTGGCCTGAGCTACCACACGATCGTCTTCACTGACTGTTTCCGCGTGCTCGAGCACAACTAAGGTTAAGTGCACGCTTTGTACGGCACCAGGGATCTTCTTCAGGATGCCGATGCCGAGATAAAACCACTCGCTGCGGATGATGTTAGCAACTGCGGTGAGCTGAGCGATGGCGTCCAGAGCTGTAGAGGACACGACGCAGCCGATGAGGATTCGCCTCCAGTGCCACTGATATCCATACAGCGCAATAGTAGCGGCGACACCAGCGTAGACGACACTGCCGATGACATGCATGACACAGTAGTTCGCAGTTTCGACTTGGACGTAAAAGAAGCGGAGGTATGGGGTAGCTGTCGAAGTTGCAGCCTGGAACAGGTGCAGCACAAAGAGAGCAACGAGTAGTCGCTGCATCGCGGGCATTGACACGGCAGTCCACAAGTGGTGGAGCTCGTTAATGAAGGCACGGCGGGGTGAAGTATCGTCCCTCAAGCAGCACACACTTACACCGACGAGAGCGAGGCAAACCGAGGCGAGAAGACCGAAAATCACCGGGTTCGGTAGCACTGTTGTATACCAACCGCCGTATTCGGGTGTGTTCAAGCCGAATCCGACCATGCTTGTGCCGAGAACGCTTGCACCGGCTCGGGTGAAGTACACCAACATGTGCAATCGTCGCTTCTGAGTGGCGTTTGTGTCCGCGGCGAATGCAAACACCATTGCGCCACTCGACCCGTCGACCAAGCTGCAGCCAAGAGTGGCCACAATGATGCGCAGCCATAAGGCTGCTCCGCGCCATGATGCACGAGTGGATTCGAGAAAGTCGGATTTGAAGTCACTTCGAAAAGCGTTGCCGTTGCTAGGCGGGCCCAACTCCTGGCATGCCAAAGTGGCAAAGGTAATACCAGCGGTGGACCAGCCGAGGACAATGTATGATTTACGTTGCATACCAAGACATGGAAAGCAATCGGTGAAGAGCCTTGCAATTGGACGCAGGGCCCACGCAGCGCCAAGTAGGGTCGAGATGGCGACAATTTGGTAACCCTCCAGTCGGAAGTACGCGGCGGAGAGTGGGTACAAAAGCGCTTTCGTCACGCCATAGACAAAGCCGAGGCCAACGTACTGAGCAAGAAGTGGCCACCATCGTCGCAATGGAGGCAAAGAAGATTGCTGTCGCGCATCCTGTGAGCGTGGATAACTTTCCCAACGCAACGAGGAGCTGAATAGCGACTCTCGCTCAACGAGCTCTAGCTCCATGTGGCAGTCACAACAAGTCCATGGAATGCCTTGCTTTCGTTCTGGTCATCTGTCCCCATCTAGTTCCTCGTCAGATCAATACTCAGGTGAGCCCGCGGATCGTCCCGCCGCAGACGTTTTTGACTCAGAATTTCTGACTCATTCGAATGAACCATTTTTTAAAGAAGCTTTAGAATATCTCTTTTAAAAGGCTTATTTAATCCTACGAGGCAGCACCGTAAGTCGTTTATTTTCCAAACTGCACACCTGTGGAGCAAGAAGACTAAATTCAAGAGTTGAAGGCCTCGGAGGCGCTCAAGGGTCCCCACTTCATCGCACCCCGTGACCAATGATGCTGGTAGGCTTCGTCGACTATGTAGTCGGCGTTGCTGCCCATTCTCCAGCAGTTTTCAAACAAACGGCTGAGTCGCTCCGTGCCACAGGTTGCCCAGACTGGTTTAACTCATGGAACTAGGATATGACATGACAAATACAATATCTCCGGGGGCAAACATGTGACAAACTCCACAGTACCGACGCACGGCGGCCAGTGAGCTAGCTATCTGGAGCAACATTTAAGTCGCCGGCTGCGCCATCCCTCACTCGACATTCATAGGCTTGTCGAGCTCGTCTCCGTCACAATATATTGTGTCGAATCTTTGTGAATGCCGTTTAAGCGGCACCAAAGTCTCTTTGTCAAGTGCCCGCGACACAATATTGCAGTGCAAAAACGTATTACCGGTGTGATTAAGGGAGCGTCAACAGAGACAGTGTATGTGTATGTGTTGGTGGCGTGAAGCGGCGCGGTGGCCCGCACGAAGTCCGAGGCCGTGGACGCTGTGCTCGGGACGCTCACCCCAGCTATTGTCGAGCAGGACGACAGTTGGTTTGTGACTTCAGGCTGCTGGTGTTTGATCGAGAAAGTTGACACGCGAGCTTACACGTAAAGCTCATCGATAAGGTCATGCGGTTGCAGGTTTAACACGGTTTGAGGTTCATGCCGAGGAAAAGTGGAGATGGAAGCGGAACTTGAACATGAATAATCGGATGGTAAAAACCACAGCAATTCGAAACCATGGTAAAACCCGGTATTTACCGGTCTTTTTCCCAGTGTGGGGAAAACCTCGGAGATCGTACAAAGTGTACCCACCAAACCCCCTCTCAATCAAACGAAGCCAACTATACACCCAACGCCATATACCCACCGCACTGCGATCTCGCCAACCTCAGGTTCGCTTGGGGGCACGACGAATACAGATCTCGAGCACAACAATCGCGTGCGCTTCACGTTCCCACCCAAGAACCATGTCACCGACCGGTTAACGGATCCGTACATTCCGAAGAGCGGCGTCAACATTATTGCCACGGCCGTGGACATCACAACGGACGTCTTTAGCGACAAGTTGTAAGCGTACCTCAACCTCGCCCTCGCCAATGTCGTCGTGGACCAATAGGACTTTCAGAAGTGCCCCAGCTTTTCTAGCTACAAGAGCAAGGCACTTTGTACCATGAGGTATTACTCAAGTACGACATTGCACTAGATGAGTACATCCTCATGTAGCAGTGGAAGTTCAGCGCGGGTTAGTTCCACTCGACGTGTTGGAGGCAGTTGGCTACATAAAGTGAATGTCGTTCTTGCTCATTGTATTTGCGCCAAGCTACAGTATCCATTTGCCCAAAAAACTAATCTTCTGGTGGAGCACAAGCCTCCAGGTTGCAGAACATCTTGCTATGCATTCTGCATAGCCTATCCATCTGCCAATTGCACCTAGGCATTGAGTTCTTCGCAGTGCTTGACCGTACCAGCTGAGAGCCCCGCAATAATTCGGGGCTGAGCATCGGTAAGAAAAGAACGCCAATAATCCGGCGCTGAGGACTTTTGCCTGCGCAGGTAGCGTTCAATACTTTATTCTATTCAAATAAATTCATTCGAATGAACACAGTCTTGGCTGGCGATGTTCTTCACGGTGACCACAGTGAGATAACGACAATGCAGTACTCTAACTGTCGACGTGCCCTCTGCGCTGCTGATCGATGCTCACGATTTGTCACTAACGTTAGATGATCGTTTGGTTCAGAACTTTTTCGTCATATTCGTGTCTAGTCGTCACCCAACCACCCAACCACATCATTATGCAGCGTTTCTTTACAATGTTAATAGCCCGCGAAAAACATCCATGATTTCATTGAGACCTTGGTCGCACTTGGCTTCACGCTTCACAATGATTAGTCGGTACGTACCAGTTCTTGCCTCAATCTTTGCAACATGCTACCTTGCAGCAGAGACTTCTCCAAGATTTCTGCGTGGGGAGCCGTGGAACGTGTGCATAAAAATTAGGTTACGAAAGTCGAGATTGGTAGTCGAACAATAGAGCAGACAATGTGAAATGACCGATTTCAAGGCCAACTGAGACGAGGCCTCTATGTAAGGGCAAGCTTGACGAACAAACAGGCGAACGTGCAAGGACAAGAGTGCCACAAAAGGCAAAGTAGAAGAAGAGCGACAGTCGACACGTTCGAAGGAGGTCAGTTTCGCCATTTCCCCACCTGAATAGTTGTTGCCAAAATAGGCCCCTTTGGACAAATACACCTTGTTAATGCGCAACGTGTCGAACAGGGGCGCGGGCTTAGAGGCTGGCAGCGCGACGACGATGGCGCTGAGCGGTGGTGCGAATAGAAGCAAGATGTCTCGCTGAGTGCCGCCTGTGATGAGTCAATCATGACAGGCCGCTTAAAGACGCGCGGCGCGCCGCATGACTAGGCGCTCGGCGAGCGCGTAATGCCAGTCGGATGAGACCAGCACGCAGAATGGGCATCACACACTCGTCAAGCTTACGCACGATCTACCTGAGTGTGCGGCCATCTATGGTCTGCTTCTCGACCCTGACGCCAGAGAGCGCCTGCACGATGAGTGCAAAAGGAGCTCGAGAATCGCACGCAGCGACTTGGGCGTGTTGGAGAAGACACCCTGCCACCTGGCGCTCACGCAGCCTCGGGTTGTCGTGGACCATGCAGAGCGCGACGACTAGGGAGTTTCGTTTGTTGATCTACAGCAATCGGAGAGAATTGCAGTGGCCGAAAGGCTGAGACGATTCATTTGCCAACAGTAGTGAATTTTGGACGAATGAGCCCTGAAATCTGCTCGCCAAAAAACCTTGTTTCTACAATACTAGTACTAGCATTGTGTACTGTAATAGTTGTACTTTAGTATCCTACGACAAACTGCCTCACATGATTCCATCGTGCATTGGGTCACCTCGTCACCATTCCTCCTCGGACACCTAGGTGCCAGTGCTAGCGTACCGTACAGTGCAGTGCGTACAGTACTACGCAGTCTTTAGTTTCTCTTGTGTACAGTCTGTAACCTGTTGCGGTGTTGTCATTGTCGAACACACTATCGATGCATTGGGCGGTTGCAGACAGAGAATCAACGTAGGCTCATTGTATTGCTTGTGAAGTTGTGCGCCATTGAGCCTTCGAATGGATAGACTTGGGTTGTCTGCGTTGAAATTAGTACTAGTTGTAGTTAGCAATTGCAGTTTGCCAGCGCACGTGGATGCTTTACTGCGAACAGACGTTCAACTTATGCGATTGTGGTGGAAAGCACCCTAAACAACAATAAAAATAGTACCTTTTGATTTGTATGTGGTATCTCATCGAGTAATAAAAAGCAACAACGTCAACGATTTCCGTACGTTACGATCCGAAGTTCGTAGTCGTTTGACAACGTACGTTGCCTTCCTCAAGGAATATTCGCCCAATGGTTTCGATAACCGAATTTCGAAGGGACAAAATGACACGGTGTTCTTAGCCACACTGTGAGTAACCCAAAGCGCCTGCAGCTCAGGGCTCGGATTGTATGGAGATCCGGGGCGAAAGGCGGAACTGGCTGTAGATCACTGCAGTTTTGTTCGCTCCGCGCACACCTCTGATCAGACATGCGCCTTAATGCATGTATTGCCGTCGTCTTTGCGGCGACGTATGTACACGCGCTCGAGTGGCCTCAGGGCATCGTGCGGATGCTTGAAGATCAGCCCACGACGGCTCCGACGATTGATGACCCCTTGCTACCGCAAACCATAGTCGTAATCCCCACAACGACGCCTCCTACTGCGCCGGTCCCCTCTGTGTCTGACGTGGCCCCTCCACCGACGGCTGTCACACCGCTACCTGTGCAAACGACAGACGTACCTGTGCCAACGACTCTTGAGCCAGCACCGGCGCCGACGACTGCGCCAACCCCGGCACCGACACCACCGGCAACGTCAGAGCCGACAGCGGCACCGACAACTGCGCCGACCCCTGCGCCGACCCCTGCGCCGACCCCTGCGCCGACCCCAGCACCGACACCATCACCAACGTCAGAGCCGACAGCTGCACCGACAACTGCGCCGACGCCCGCGCCAACAGCGGCACCGACACCACCGGCAACGTCGGAGCCGACAGTGGCGCCGACAACTGCGCCGACCCCGGCACCGACCCATCAACGACGACGGAGCCGACGCCGTCACCCCAACCAACGGACCCCACGCCTGCACCAACGTCCGAGCCGACTCAAGCACCGACACCATCGACGACGCTTGCCCCCAAGCCGACGGATCCCACGCCTGCACCGACATCCGAACCAACGCCGGCCCCCAAGCCGACGGATCCCACGCCTGCACCGAC
>JNBR01000099.1:54527-69429 GCA_002081595.1 Achlya hypogyna | reverse complement strand
GTTGTGAGCGCCCTGCCCAACGCAACACGAGGGAAGCAGTACCGCTTGTGACAGGTGCGGCCTAGAGAAGGATCACCTGTGAGATGAAGTGTCCGACACCCGCATTACGTACATGTCGGGTGTCGCGATGCCGGTGGACAGACTAGCACCGTGCTGTTGCGCGACCAGGACACATCCGAGCTCGAGGGTGTCGGGACATCGTATTGCATGTACATGTGTGTTCCTACGCACGTTGCCGTTAGCTCGGTTCTGCCAGGTCTCATGAAGCGCACAGTGAAGATTGCCCGGCGAGATGCTGGCTTACGCTGTTGCACGAGGGCGGAAATTCGAAACTGAATCCTCACACACAGTGACCAAATGGCATTAAATTGCATTCGTGACCAATTATCTTGTGGTTTGTATACCATAGTAATTTATTGATACGCATTGGAGGTGATGACATCGACGTATACAAACCACAAGTGAATCTTCACACGGCATTCTAATTTTCCATCACCCGACAATATTTTTTTGGATTTCACGTGCATCGCTGGTGTTACCAAATGGGCGAGTCACAAAAACACATGGGTTTTGTATCGACTGAAATTGATCCACGATGTGATTTAATTGCCGCCCGTTGGAAATTAAATGGCAAACTGAAATGTGATTTTTTTGGTCGGGAAATTTGGGTTGCGAAACGCACCCAAATCAATTGGACGGTTTCATGCGAGCGGCAGCGTATATCGCCACGTCATTTCTGTGAAAATGGACCCGGGGGGCCGCGTCGACGTTCCTGCCCCCAGGACCTCGACCGTGGGAGTCGGACGGACCTCGGGATCGACGCTGCAGTCACACGGTCGCCAGCGGTGTGTGTGGATGGCATGGCTGTGATGGCGAGGTTCAAGTATTTGGACGCCTTCAAGCAATGCAATTCGTCTGGTTCTCTGACGCTCGTGGCATGTCCCAAGCGGGTGCAGTTGCGGCGGTAACTGCAGTACGATGGTACTATACTCTGGCTTCAAGTGCAATGCGTTGCCTGAGCACCTCCTAGTGCCACGTCTTGTCCATGCCACCGTCCATTCCAGAGCTTCCCCGCAGCTCTCCACAGGCCCTCACCACCTAAAAGACTTCTCAGTTCTCAGAATCCATGGTGTGTCTGCAGAGTGGCCGTGGGGTCGTCACTTCACATCGTGCCCACAAATCCCAAAAGGCAACATCTAAATACTGGCCTTTTTCCGGCTTGCATACTGAGGCAATCAATAGAAGCCGGGGCTGTGCGTCGGGTGAGAGGGCGACAACCTATGCTCGCTCTGTCTCTGCAACCTGCGGCATGAGCTCAAGAGCCGCAGCCTTGCCCCTGCCCCTTGCCTCACCTTCCAGAATGGGATGGCGGGTCCATGTGCAGCTACTCGATGCTACTTGATGGAGCATCTCAGCCAAGCACCGCGTCCATTCGGCGTCTCTTCCTATCCAAAATGAGCGAACCGTACACGTACGAAGAGCGGGGAATGTTAGCAGACTTTATTTGTGCGCTATCCTTTGATGGAACTTCACCGGCTGCATATAATACCTCATCGGGAGCATGGCGAACGCGCCAGCAATCGATGGTGCACAGCAACGGCGGACCTGCTGTGACGCATCCCGAGATCTTTTGACCACAATGCACAACATCCGAAGCACCAACGGCCTGAACGAGTGCCGTGCGTCAAGCGCAAGTGTGGCGTGCGCCACCGTTTTGGAATGCTGGAATCCAACGCCACAGTCTCTTCTGAAGGCTCGTCACCTCTTCCTCATCTTGCATCCTTTGTTTTGCCCACCGGGTGCGAGCACAAGATTTGTGGCTGCCTCCAGAGCGATCAGCGACCGAACCCATTCGCTTCGAAGGGGGCTGTGTCGTCCCACATAGTGCAAAGCCCCCGCACCTTTAACAACGCAGGAGTGAGCTTACTTGCACACTACACCAGGCGATGGCATAGAAAACCAACTTTCAACTTTCCCCGATCACCGCTAGCGCCAGAGGCGGGTCAACGGTTCAACATCCTCGTTTGTCATGTCGGCGCCGGCTGCCACTTGGCAATGGCGATCGTCCGCGGCCTCAAAGTTGAACGTTAAACTTTTACCCCATTTCGCGCCGAAATATTTCAACCTCTCAAAACCGATGTGGCATCGGTTTCGGGGCCGATTTATTTTGGCAGGTAATCCGGTTATCAGCGTATATCCGGTTGCCACGTCATGGAATGACACAAATGTATGGGCGACGGCTATTTACAGACACAACGTCCTTGTGTGCAGGCTTTTTAAGCAGCTCGCTCTATTTAAAAATTCTCGTAATGTCGTTAAACCAAGGTATTCTATAATAAGCGGCGTGTATTGGCTCGTTTCGGGGTGTTCAGATTCGGCGCAGTTCCGAGGGCAGCAGCATGAACGTCGAGGACATGCTCATCAAGGTCGCAGTGAAGAATGTCTACGAGCGTGACATGACGGTGTCCCTCGAGATGGCTGCCAGCAGCACAGTTTTGATGCTCAAGGAGTACCTTCACGAGCGCTTCCAGGCGCTGCCCAACCACCAGCGTCTCATTTTTGGTGGCAAGATCTGCGAGAACACGCAAACGCTTGCTCAAGTGCTGAAGCGCGTAAGCGCCCAGAAGGAAGCGTCAAGTTTGCTCATGAAATATGATGTAGATGGAGCCGAACGAAGTTTACACGTTCCATTTGCTTGTGAGCAATCCTGACAAGACGGCGCCACCCAGTCGTCCCGCGTCGGAGCCTGCAGCTGTCCCCGTTCCCGCGCCAGTTGCGCCACCCGTAGCACCAGCAGTCTCGCCACCTGCGAATTCTGTGCCCATACCGGCGTCGACGCCGATGCCGACGACTGTGCCCATTTCGGCGACGCTACCTCCGTTCCCACTCCCTAACATGCCTGTGCCCCCCATGTCACACGTACCTCTGTTTCCATTCCCGCCCGCCCCGTCGTCCCCGCCGCTGACACCGCCCCACGCGGCGCCTTGTTTTCCATCGATGTCGGGGCCGCAATCGATGCAGCTCCAGCACTACCTCGCGCAGCAGGAGACGCTGCTTCTGATGCAAATTCAGTTCCTGAAGCATCTGCAGGAGTGCCAGCAAATCTACGGCCACCACCGGCCGTCGACGTCCACGTCGCCGCTCACGAACATCTCATCATTCACGACGCGAACATTTACGGTCTACCGGGACGAAGCACCGGCGGCCGAGCCGCCCGCGCCGGTCGAGCGGCGCCGCCTCGCCGCTGTCCGCGCCGTGCTGCTGCTGCTCGACCTAAAGCTGGCGGTGAAGATGGCCGTGATGATGTACATCATCGGCCAGGACCTGCCGCTGCCGCGGCTCTACCTGTTGATCGGCATCTCGGTCGTGATCTACCTCTACCTCACAGGCATCGTTAACAAAGTGTACGACATGGTGCAAGGAAACCACCCGGAGGCGCCGACGCCGATTCCCAACGCCGCCAACGACAACAACGAATTCGAGATGCCACCCGTGGACGTCCCCGGCCGCCCATTCCTCACGATCCCCGCCGAGGGCGGCTGGTGGAAGGACATGCAGATCTTCGTCATGGGCCTCGTCGTGTCGCTGCTGCCCTCGTGGCGGCCGCTGCCGGCGCCCCCTGCCGACGCTCCCCTGGCCCCGGAGCCGCTGCCCGTGGGCCAAGACGACCTTTAGCATACGCCTCCTAATGTATCGTGTTGTTTTTGCTACGATCGGCTGTCGATGGGGTGTTTGAGCCGGCTAAGGACAGGCGCATCGAAGGGATTCAAAGGTCTATTCATTCGGACAAGCCTACTTTGTTGTCTCCTCGGCATGGTTGGAGGCCGGCCGCACCAGCGGCGGGCGCTTGGTCGGCACGCGCTTGGGGCTGTTGATCGATGTGTCGAGGCGAACGGCCGTCTCAAGGCGCTTCCGTGGCGTGGACGGGCTCGCACACACGTCGTCGTCGTTGGTCTCGGGGCCGACCTCGATGCGCAGCGGCAGGAGGCAGATAGGCATCGGTGCCTCAATCGCCAGCACCAGCGCCTGGGCCGCGGCCTCGTTTGGCGAGAACCGGCGGCCGCGCGGGTTGCTCTTGCAGTAGCCGTTAGTGCAGTCGCTGCTGCCGCAGCCGCGTGTCATGATGGTAAAGTACCTACGGTTCGTGAGACCCCCCGCAGCCCGCGGCGCGCACGCTTCCACGAGCCCCTTGGCGTACTCGTAGTCGGGCCGACGGCGCAACATGCTAATTATACCCGCCCGTTTCGCCCCCACCGATTCCATCGCAAAGTATCAAGATTGTATCAAGTGCATTACATGTGCGCCATGTCCTGCTGGATCTCCTCGAGCGTCTTGCCCTTGGTCTCGGGCACGTACTTGTACGTGAACACAAAGGCGAGGACGAGGGTCACGCCGAAGGGCACGAACGAGTTCTCGAGCAGGTGGAGCTGCAGCATCGGGAAACTGATGCCGATCACAAAGCTGAAGAGCCAGTTGACCATGGTGGCCAGCGCCATCGCGGTCGGGCGCGGCTTGGCCGGGAACATCTCGGCCACGATGAGCCATGGGATGGGTCCGAGGCCAATCTCAAAGAACCACACGAAGAGCATGACACCGCCGACGCTCACCATCTCGTAGTACGGAAGCAGCTGCCAGAGACCAAGCGTCAGGATCACACACGACACGATCATGCCGCCGCACGACCACAGCAGCAGCGGCCGACGACCCGCGGTGTCCATGAGCACGAGCGCGACGCCGGTCGAGATGACGTTGATTGCGCCCACGAGCGTCGTACCCACGAGCGGGTTGCTCAGGTGCACCCCGCGGAAAAACGAACTCGCGTAGAACATGACGGCGTTGATGCCCGACAACTGCTGCGCAATCTGCAGCGTCACGCCCACGATGAGCGGGAAGCGAATGCTCTTGTCGCCGAGCACTTGCCACATCGTCATGCCCGAGTTCTCGTTGTCGCTCGCCGAGCAGATGCTGTCGATTTCCTCGTACACGTCCGTCGTGCCGCGGAGGCGACGCAAAATTTCTACGACGGTGTCAGCGGGCAGGCGTTGCATGCGTCACCTACCGGCAGCTTCCTTGGGCTTGTTTTGCGTCAGAAGCCAGCGCGGCGATTCGGTCAAGAAGGACGCGAGCGCGAGCTGCAAACATGTGAGAACTGGGCCCATGTATCGCGGTGCAACGGTACCTGGAGAAAGGCCGGCACAATAGTAAAGCCAAACATGAAGCGCCAGCCGGGGCGCGCGAGTCCCGAGCTCACGTCCGAGAACCCGAATGCCATGATGTCAGCAGCAAGAATGCCCAGAACGACGCCAAATTGGTACCCCGTGCCGAGGGCGCCTAATGCACGATGAGAAAAGAAGATCATTGTGGGTACCGCGGAGGTTTGGTGGCGCAAGCTCGCCGAGGTACAGGGGTACGACGACACTGACAATACCAGCGGCAAAACCCACGAGGAAGCGGCCGAAGATGAGCCAGTAAATGTTGACGGCACATGCCATGAGCGCGCCGGAAAAGATGAAGAGAAAGCAGTCGACGATAAGAGTCTTCTTGCGGCCGTACTTCTGGCTGAGGTTGCCCGCAATGATCGAGCCCAAAGGACCACCAATGGCCCACATTGAGACACAGATCGACCATTCAAGGCTCTTTTGGTCCGCAGATTTGACCTCGTCGGGAAAGATCACATCGGGGTTCATGGCGCCGGTGACGCCCGTGTTGTAGCCGAACTGGAACGCGCTAACGAGCGCGACGCAGCACGAAAGAAGGAGCGGCACAGTGTAGCCGGGCTCGCCACGCGTGTCAGGGAGCAAAGCCTGCGTTTCGTCGCCGCGCGCAACCAAGTTCGTGATACTGCCGAAGCTGCCCCACGAGCTCTTGCTCTTGAGGTTCGAAAAGCTGCGTTCGCGCTGGAACGATTGGCGACGCATACCCGGGAGCGCCATGAAGGGCAACTCCTGATACAAGCGCTTTTGCTCTTCGACTACATATCGTTCCCTTAGTTGTCGTCCTCGCTGGTCGCTACGCACCATAAAATTGCAGGTTCTGCGCCGTGTTGGAGCGCTTGCGCATGCCTTCCTCCTTCTTGATCTCAGCCCAGGCGCCGGACGTCCCTAGGGAGACATCCGACTGGCTGTGTTGCATTGTGGCCATCGTCCGAGAGCCCGACAAATCCCAAGTGAGAAAGCCCCACGCCAAAAGATTTTGCGCCGGATGCGCCGCCGGTATCCGGATCGACCGCAGACAAGACGTCAAAGTCGAAGTGGGCGGTGGCTAATTGCCTTATTTCAGTCAAATTCCACGATCTTCAACTTCAAGCAGGGAATCGATTGCCCACGTCACTACCTAGTGCCAACACTACATCGCAAGGTAGATGGCACTGTCCTGGGAAGAATGACAAGAGCAATGCGACTTCAACGAGCATGTCAGCAACAACGTGGAGGATGCGAGCGCTGAAACTATCAGGACGATCGATACATACAGAGTTTGGAACTGCGAAACACTCACTGGATTCATCGAAAGTGTACTTGTCTAGGCGAATGGCCTGCTGAAACGCGGGCAAAATGAGGCGACGCTTGGGGGAACTGGGACATGCACCGCCGCCAGCACGGCGCCGGACGTGACCAACGCTATCAGGGCCGTCGCGTCTGTGGAAGGAACCGCGGGCGCCGCGCAGTAACAAGCATGGCGCGAGCGTGTGTCGCCCACCCTCGACCAACCGTTATCCTTGCCCCCGTGTCGGTGCCCATCAAAGGCCATTCCTCGCGTTCGCTTAGAAAGCGATTGACTATCGACTGCTGTCTACCGCTCGCTCTTGCGCATGACGATGTGCGATACATGGTGTGGCTTCCGCGTCGGCTCTAGCGCACACCATAGAACCCGCAAGTTGCAGTTGAGTACGTACTGTGAGGCAACGCGCCTGGCTCGAGGAACTTGAAGCTCGACGGAAACGGAACGACCGCGTCGTCGCTATCGCCGTGCTCTGTGCTGCCGTTCCATGCGCAGTGCTCGGTCTCGGAGTGGAACGGACAAGGTCCGCCCGCGGCATCCTGCGCCACGCACTGCCCGGTCTCTTTGTGCTGCCAAAAATGGCACCCAGCTTGAAAACATGGGATCCAGTCGCCGCTGTGGGTATCGCCTATATGCTCAACTACAACCATGAGAGTTCGGAAACAACGCGAAAAGCAGACTTCGGAGCCCCATCGCCTTGCGGTGGTGGTGGTGTGAGGCATGCGAAGCTTCAATCTTCTTGAGCGTTGGGCTTGGTGACGAGTGATTCTTAAACTCGCTGTGCTTTTTGACCTGTCGCCGGGACATGAAGAGTGCGTCCGGCCTCGTCTTGTCCTGGTTAGCGTCCGAGTGCAAGTACTGCATGCGTGACGCGTACATCAGCGCTATCAAGCATCACCGTCGACCCGATGACGAGTCTCCTTGAGATACCGTCCGTGCTGTCGAGCGGCTGCGCAAAGCACCCGGCCTCCATCTCGTCGCTCATCCTTCACCGCCGCCGGTTCAATCTATTTTTAGAACTTAAAAATCAATGTTGGTGCTTTTACTGTTATATTCTTTCGAGTGTCATAAATTATGACACTCAAGGGACTCTTTATGACAGTCAAGGGGCTCTTTATGACGCACTGGCATTTGTTCACCCGCTTGGACGCGCCATGCAGTTGGTCCGCTCGTCAAGGCGGTTGATGGCGCTCTCTCGTCGAATGCGTCAGGCATACACATAATGCACAAATGGTCGATCTAATTAGTCTTCTTGGCTCATGCTATCGTCATCGTCCTCCCCGCCTTCGTTCTGCGCTTCCTTGTGCATCTCGACGGCCGTGTTGTACATTCCAAGGTACATGTCGTCCGCGAACTTGGTCTCGTCGACAACGGGTTCGTCCCGGGCATCAATTTCCTTCTGGATCCACGCCTGAGCTCCAACGGTGTCGAGCCAGACGCCGACTACAGAGCGCATTGAGACCACAGGTCGAAGTAATAGCGGTGTACTGTTGGTGGCGCAGTAGACAAAGGACTCTTCAATTGAACCCGCAGCGAACGATTTGATTTCGTCGACGTACTCGACGACGGCGTTGAACGACTCGTACCCGGCGATGAACATGGCAATGAACGGATTAAGCTGCCACGCTTTTTCAAATGCCGCTTGCACAAGCTCCTGTCGCCGGTGTCAGACGCCGCGTTCCCAGCGACAGCAACGTACCTCGGACGATCCCTCCTCCTCGAGCACTTCCCACGACACGTACTCGATGATGACGCGGCAGTACTCGAGCACGGCCGTGGTCGTGTCGAAGCGATCAAGGAAGACACGGGCCTCGTCGGCGCGACCTTCGTCGACGAGGGCGCACACGAGGCCTTCGCGGGCACACACCTTGTCGGTCGGATCAAGTTCCATGCACGCTTCGAAGTGGGCAATGCCCTCTTCAATCAAGCCTGCCTGGCAGGTAGCAAGCGCCAATTCCTTGCGCAGACTAAGAGCTGGATAAGTCTCGCCAAAATCGAGCTACGCACCGCAGGTATTCGATTGTCTCTTCTCGCTCGCCAAACTTGCCGGGCATCGTTTCGAAGAGATCCATCGTCTTTTCCGGCGCCTTGAACTCGTTGCCTTCGGCATCGCACTCACCAGCCGCGATGCGAGCGAGCAGCGCCGCCGGGCGGGCAGCACCGCGCAGCTTCCACTCGTGCTGCAGCAGCGGTCCTTTAGGACGCTTCACAACCTGGTCCACATTTAAGTTTCACGATGTTATGGTGCGAACAGAAGCTCCATACCTCAGGCTTGTTGATCGGGCAGTTCTTCAAGAGGTCGGTTTGCTTGTCGAGGGCCCGCTGCGTCTGCACCATGCGCAGGCGCTTGCGTGCTTGCTTCTTGCGGTCGCGGGTCTGCTGCACGGAGTTGTTGCGGCGCTCCTGGTGCGACGCCTCACCGCCTTTCCGACGGGCCTTCCGCCGTCCCTTCCGCAGCTTCTGCTTGAGCACGATGTCCTTCATGTTTCTTTGCCGCCCTTGCGATGGCAGCGCATCAATTGATTGGCTGTCGAAACCGGATGCTGATTGGTGGAAACAACCGGAAGAATTCCCGGATAAGCTGCGTTGGAAGCCTCCGGCAGCATTGTCGAGTGACGCCTGGTCCGGTCGGTGAATGGGCGCATGAGATTGGGATCTGGTCTCGCCTCGTGAATGCGTTCGAAGACGATTTCCTCAGGGCAAGACGGACTAAGCATTCAAAGCTTCAAACGGAGATATCTGCAGGGCCCCGTCAGGCCATGGATCTTGGCACTAAAACAATTGTACATTAAGCAGTGGTGAAGCCTGCAAACCCCATAAAAGTGGGTCGCAGCAATGCCATTCGTTGCATTGCAATGCGTTGCTGTGCCACTTGAATGGCTTGAGTTTGATATAGTGTGGAGTGGGTGATAATATCGTTTGTTTGGATTCCTCGACGACTAGACAAACTTGTCCAAAATCCAATATTTCACCCGTTCGACAAAAGTGTGGAAACCTGAACCATCGTACCATGTAGTATTTGTTTGTCTCTTGCGGTGAGCTCTCATTAATAGTAATCGCACTTGCCCCATTGCACGCACATCAGTTACACATTTTACGTAGCATTGTTGCGTTTAAGCTTGCGTGCCATAAACGAAGGAAGCAACTTCCTGGCAGGTTAATAATATCTTGACCTGAGGCCACATGGGTTTTGTTTCCGTCCAGTCGGACTCCTAGAAATGATCAGCTGGACATGTCCAAACAAGATCGATTTGTCTGTTGTCTCCAGCGGTACCATCAGAGTATTCAAGTGCCACGACCTCGATGCAAACAACTTTATTAAACTGTTTAAGGGCGACACAATGTTCCTTTGGAGATTCTCGTGATTTATTTGGAATTAGAGTGAGATGTGGCAAGGAATGCGTTTGGCACATTGAGAATTTGTTCCAGTATGTGAACGAACGTCATGCACGAGGCTTCCACAAAGAACAACCGCAGCTTCCACCTTGATATTCCAACCACTAGGTGCCAAACGCTTGCCTTTCAACCCGGAACAAAAAAACATAGAATGCAAACTCTGATGCATGGGTTTTGATTTAAAGCTGAGCTGTACGGCCGCCTTGTGCGTGTTGGGAAGCACGACGTAGTAGTTGAGTCACAAGCTCCAACCAAATGGTTCACAGGACAAGATGGATCTGCGGTGAACCTCCTTCTTGTACGCACAATCACTGAGTTTTTATGAAAGTTACACCTCTCTCAAACCAGATTAACTTTATAATCACGTGTGGACTTTTTCTAGTTTTTCTTGCGTACCAGCACACAGCCATTGTGAACAAAATTACTGAAGAGTGACGAAGCCCAACAAGCATTGATTGTGTGGTAATAGGCGCAGCGAGCGCGGATCTGACAACCGAGACAACACTACAAAAGCACGTCTCGCTCGGATGACTAACTGGGCAAATAGCAAGTTATGCGTGCCGAAACTTTCATACTGTATTCTGCGAAACATTGCATGAATGTCGGTCTATTTTCGAAATCAAGCTTGTGCGGACGACATTAACTGGAAGTCTCACTGACACATCAAATACGACACACAAAATGGTTCGTGAAGAAAGTTTTCCTTATAGACACATTCCACGTGGTATACCTGTACCGCTCAACAGTCCGTCTCACCCGTGAAAGGCTGCGCGGTCACATCATCCAAACCAACGTCTCTCTGGGATGGATCCCACATAACAACAACGAGTCGAGCACTCAAATGCTCAAATGGACAGTCTAAGTACGTCCCATATTGCCTACCAAATTGAATTCAACAATGTTTTTAGCAATATAAAGCGACTTTGGATCTTAAGCGAGTTGTACGTCTGCGCTTTTAACGCTGCTCGGTTCAGAGCCTGGTGAGCTCGTCCCATTCTTTAGCGTTTGCCAAGTGAGATCGTGGTGCTGCACATAATGTAGAATTTGTACAGTGAAGTAAAGTACGTTGTTGAGTGATGAATTACGAGGCATACTCTGTGTTCGTCACTCCGTGAAAGCCTCGATGGGGCAGTGCAGCTCATGGGTGGCGGCATATGATGCTAATTAACTTAAGCACCTTCTATGCTCGAGTCCCAGCTCCTCCTCCCACGCCGTCTCGGTGCTGGCGTTGACGTATAGACATCGTAAGAAGTGCAATCTGGTCTCAAGTGCTTGCTCTCTACTGACACGTGGGCATGCTGGTGCGAACTCGCAGCAGCTGGCGTCACTCCCGTCTTCTTCGTCGAAGAAACTTGCCACAAGAGTAAATGATTGTAAGGGAGCACACTGTCCACAGCTTCTACAAGCGCTGACCACGCACCACACAGTGGTCTCGGCCGGATCTGCACCAGGTGGTGATAGGGGACATCTGAATGGCAACTAGCAAACGCGAGGAGTCATTGCGTAAGTTACCTCCCATGAGCAACCTGAGCATCCCCTGCATTGGCACAACCAATTTCGAGGCGTACCTTGACGAGTTCGATGCCAGCCCTTGTGGAGCCGACACGCCGTTCTTTGATAACCTGACTGCACTATGGGTCGACGACACTCCCAAACGCAAGGCATCCTTCTGCGACGACGAGATGGAGGAACAGTACCGGTTGAAGAGACTACGACGTGAACTCGGTGGCGCCACAGAGTCCCCCCGGCGCATGACTCACTACCATCGGCAGCGCGTCGAGATTCATCACCTCACACGTATAGCCGCCGAACTCACGGAACACCTCAACCGTTTGCACAATGTCAAGGCGTATGCACACCTGCATTGGCACGACACGTTTCAATCGGAGAAGCAACAATGCGAAAAAAGTCTCCGAACTAACTCGGAGCTCCGCAGCCAACTAAGTCACATACTTTGGCGACGGAAGTGCATCGAAAACAGCGTCTTTGTTCAAGCCGACAGTGCACCAGAGAGCTACATGTCATTACATTAAAAACTTTGTTCATTCACTTTGTCAGACATCAAAACCAATCGGGACAGTCAACGCACCTGATGGGCCGAGGAGCCGATGGTCGCCATGGTTTGTTACGCCAATCATGGTACGGGTGGTGTGCTTGTGCTTGCAGCAAATGCCTTGTGATGCTAGTGTTCCGGGACTGCAAGGGAATAAACCAGTCACAGATCGTTCTCTTTTTCTGGTATGCCCAGTGTCATCTCACTCGACATGCAAGCAATCTCACGCAAGTGCACTTTGGTGTTCAACGTGCGATACAAGCCCTGGAAAGACACGGATCTCGAGATCGTACGGACGTAGACGAACATAACGATTTGATGCATCAGTAGCCACATGCATTATCTCAATGTGGAATATCAGGCGCACCGCCCATCGTGGTACTCTGTAAGTGTGGGACCGATCTAACCTTAGTCACATTTGAGCTTTTCAGTGGCTGCCCCAAGTAGCTTCCTTGTGAATGTTCTTGTCGCAGTGAGTGCAACACTGATTGCAGTCAAGCGCCAGCGTTATGTGCTTGGCCCCTGCGCCGCGTTGGCGCCGGCAGATAGCGCATGGAACTGAACGACGCAAAATCCCATCGAAAGATCGGGTCACCGGCGTTTTTGGCGGGGTTTTTCCTGTGCGAGTTTGTGATTGGTCAGTTTTGGAGCTATTTAAATCCCACGACCGTTCGCTGTATGGTGGAAAATAGAAATTATCGTTGTGATACTGAAGTTTGTATGAAAAATAAAGCTTGTTTTATAAAAATGGAACAGGAGTTGATTTGTGGGGCCAAATTTGGCTCACAATTCAAGTTCCACACGAAGCGGTAAGCAGCAGCAAGGATGGCCAAGCCCACCACCAAGTACGACGGCCTGAAGTAGAGAAAGAAAGCTCATGGGTCATGTAGATCACCAGAGGCCGGCAGCAAGCGCAAAGCTGCGGAGCCCAAGACCAAGGCTAAGGCAGCCAAGAAGGACGAGTCGGATGAGGATGACGAGGAAGAAGCTGACGACGACGAGGACGAAGGCGATGACGACGACGAGGGTGACGATGACGAGGAAGAAGATGAAGAGGACGAGGCCCCGAAGAAGAAAAAGGCCAAGACTGACGAAGACGACGAAGAGGATGATGACAATGATGACGACGATGTCAAGCTCAATGAAGACGACCTTATTGGCGTCGACACATCGAACATCATTCCCCGAGCCCGGCGACGCGCCGCGGCGGCTGCGATGGCTGCTCCTATGCTTGAGGAAGAAGGCACCGCTCCGGCACCTGCCGAAGATGGCTCAAGCGATGAAGAGGCCGAATTTTAATGTGTCATCCAGCACCTGTGGTTATAAATCTTGCATCTCAGCATTCAATTAGTATCACGTTGGTGCCGGCACCAACCCCAGCACACTAACTGCTTGTAATAACTCGACCGTGTTTGAGTCCAAGAGCATTCCCTACGACGGGATCGGGACCGATCCAGCTGACCGAACGAGTTGAAGTCATCGTACCGTTTCACTACATCCTTTGCGCGCAGGTGCGCTTGACACCTTTCCCCCCCGGCGACTCACAAAAGACATCGGTGGCCTCGACTCGCACGCCTAGCGAAGGAGGCGCATGCTGGTGGTGCCTCTCGCTAGCCGCGGACGAAGCCGCCTCCGGTGTGGTGCTCCGGGCGGGGCTCCGGCAGTATCCGGATAATTGGTGTCCACCAATCGCAAGTGCAGCGCGATCCAATCCGATTTCCTCCCATCCGCGGTAGAGTCGTCGAGCGAGGCACCAGGTCACCAACGGTCCATAGATCATCATGTCGGACGTCGAACACGCTCCCGTTGCCACCGAGGCCGCGCCGCCGGCTCCGGTGCAAGTTGATGCCGAGGCCACGCAGGTGGATGCCACCGCTGCCGTAGAGACGACTGCCACGGACGCCCCCGTGCTTGAAGAAGTCAAGGCTGGTGAAGCCGTGGTCAAGCCCGAGTATGCGGTGCCCAAAAATACTCGGCTTACTACGCTCGTAGGTTTCGCCGCGTGTTGCCACCCAAGCCGTACGCCCAAGCCGTCTCGACCTGGCGCGTTGTAACCGAGTGATAGGGAAGGCGAGGGCGAGCGCGAACGCGGGACCTTCAAGAAGCGGCCTCGCGACGCCGCTGAGGACCCGTCGACGATGCTGTGTCGTGGTGTGGCCGCGGGCGAGGGCTGTGCGTTTGGCGACTCGTGCAAGTTCAGCCACGACGTCGCAGACTACATGAAGCGCCGCCCAAAGGACTTCGAGGGACCATGCCCCGTGTACACGGCGCTGGGCTACTGCCGCTACGGCCTCAACTGCCGCTACGGCCTTTCGCACGTCGACGCGTCGGGCACGAAGAACCTCGGGACGCCCGCGGACGAAAAGAGTGTCGAAGTGAACGACCTTGACACGGCCACGCGCGACATGCTGCGCAAGAACAAGTACCCGTTCCGGTCGGTGCCGGCCTCGCACCAGAAGAAGGGCAAAAAGCCCAAAACCGCGCGCGACGTCGAGTACGACGTGCTCGACAACCCGGAGCCGGCAGCGCACAAGCCTGTGGACTTCAAGGGCAAAATCTTCGTGGGCCCGCTTACGACTGTGGGCAACCTGCCCTTCCGTCGCGTGCTCAAGCACTGGGGCGCCGACATCACGATCGGCGAAATGGCCATGGCCACCAACCTCCTTCAGGGCCAGGTACGCTGCCGCCCGCGACTTATCTCACCGCGAGTAGGCCTCGGAGTGGGCATTGCTTCGCCGTCATGAGTCCGAGGACGTCTTCGGCGTGCAGATCGCTGGTGCCTACGGCGACCAAATCGCTCGCGTCTGTGAGCTCATCACGCGCAAGGTGGGCAGTGGTGGCTCCCGCTGGACTCTCATCGCGCGTAGACTTCAGTTGACTTCATCGACATCAACATGGGCTGCCCCATCGACCTCGGTGAGCGCGCCTTGAGCTTGCATTCGCTCACACCAGCGA